>JAZKJV010011424.1:0-167500 GCA_037367405.1 Ottelia alismoides
ATCCTATTTATTGACTTGATGGCACCATGTGCACTTATGTCTTGGTATTGAATGCCAAAGTACCCTAGACCAAATATGGGTCTGCCCACTGCCCAAGTGCCCATCCATAAATGCAAAATTGCAACCCCTCCGTGATGTGTATTGGGTTTCCCAATTTATGCGCTTTAGCTCCACCAAGTTACCCCTTGGTTTTATTAGTTGTGCTCTTTTTGGTTCAGGGAAATTTTCTGTTTTATGGTGTGAAAATAATTAAGTGGTTTTTAGAAAGAAATAGAAGTTCACTGTATAGTTGATTCTATTTTTTGAAAGCCTTTTATAACTCACTTTCATGTTGATGGAGACAAGATGACTGAATTGTCATGGTCAATTTATCATTCCCATTTCACATGGACACACAGTGTTAAGGGTGATTAGATCATGATTTGCCGGTATTTTTTTGTCAAAGATGTTTCCTAAATAAAGTGAAAAAATCGTGGTCAAAGCTCACAGGACTACGGAAATAACTGAAAATGGCATAATCATGATTTTTCTTGATCCTTTTGCAATCAAAAGATGGTTTCGGAAGTTTGTTTAATTTTTAATTTTTGCACTATTTCTTCAGGCTTTTTTGTTGAGCATTCGATGAACTACATTTTCCCATTTCCATTATTCTTTTTGTTTCTAACTTCTCTCTACCAACACCTGCAAGATAACATTTTTTAATGACACCCGCTTTGTCATCTGGTTGGGCCATTATGGGTAGGTTAAATCTTTCATTCGCTTCTTCTGCCATAAGTGGTGTCGCTAGAATGAAGAGAAAACTCCTTGTTCTGCAGTAGCGAACCATTTAAAATTTCCTTTTGATTCACTGAGGTATTTCTTTTAATTGCCTTATATGTGGTATTGAAATACGGACAGAAATAGTAAATTGTGGACTGACATTGTTACTGTTTTTTATTATAAAAGTCAAAACAGAGAATTTATTGGCAGCTCTGCAGTGAGATAAATTCATTTAATGGAAAATTTTATTTTTTATAAGCTCCTGCGTGTTGCTATTTATAAGTATTATTCCATGATAAATAAATTGTTCTAACTAGCCAGGTGAAAAAATATGCACTATAATTATATCTTTCTGTATGGTGTGTTGTGTGTGCAAGTCAGTGGAAACAATACAACTCAGAATAAGGGGAAACTAATGGAAATTGCTTACTTGATAGTCTGGCTAATCAGTAATGATCATAGAAAAAGAAAAGGCACACAAGAGACTCATACTTCTATTCGGTTAATTATATTTTAAGACAAAGTTCTTATTCAGAGTCTTATTATTGATAACGTATGGTTAAATTTTAAATATAATCTAGGCGGCCCACATGACAATGATGAACGAGAAACACTAATCCTGTGATGTGAAGTATTTGTCACCTTGTGGGAACTGACAAGGGAAATGTAGTCTTTAGCTATCCTTCTCAAATAATAAAGATGCCATGCATGTGTTGGCCTCCCTGTTCCTGTCTTCTGCCATAGACTCCGCAGCAAGCAACGGCCGTAGAAATAAATATTACTCGTAATCGTCATCATCTTTGGTCTTATAAACCCCACCATAATATATAAAGAAAGGCTTACAGACAAAATATATATTACCAAATAGCTAAGGTTAATATGTTCCTTGTTACCTTTTTCTTTCCCCCCTTGCCAGCGAGGAGGAAAGACCAGTCTTTTCAGTTTGACCACGTCGTTTGAGGAATGTATAATTTAAGCGGAGAGTGAACTGGCAGGTGCTAGAACTTGAATTTTGGTTGTCCATAGACCAAGCTATATATCCTGAGTACCAATATATTTTGGCGCTTGTCTTATTTGTGCGGTCCATGTGCCTATGGAATTGATAGGTGGATAGAGTTGGTTTATGATATTGGATAGATAATGAAGCGGCTACAGTCTACACTGTTTTGGGCCAACGCTTGTTCCTGGATATGCGTCACCATATTTTGCGGATCTTACAACGTGGGTGTTGAATGTTGTTTGTGAAATTGGATCGATAATCCTATATCTCCAAGACTTATATTGACTACAATATTGCAGTTTTGTTAGAATGAGAAGGACCCATGTTGTAACTTCTATTATTTGGTTCAGGAGAAAAAACTTGCAACTTTGTAGAATTCCTGTTAAATGGAGTAAGATGACACTATCAGTGATCTGAAAATATTTTTTTGGAGTCTAAGTGTGAGAAAACAGCATATATTGTGCATCCCTAATTGAAAATAAACTGATCTGGCATGTATGTCCCTGTAAGAATTCCCCATTTGAATGAATTTGAAGATTTTGTTTTAATTATTTAATTCACGTAGTTGTTCCAAAGTAAGCTATATGTGATAATATAAATGAGGGAATAATCTCTGATAACAACCAATAATTGCCCCTCAGCTTATTCCAATCATAAGATGATTTTGAGTTATGGTTGACATCTACTTTATAAAATCTTTTTGTTGGCTATGTTCTTCTGTTGCGGATCCTGATCCCTCTGCATTTTTTTGTCCATTGGCAGCCGCGATATGTTCAATAAATGGCAAGCACAGAGATGGTGGGCTGATAACTATGATAAGGTCATGGAGCTCTACAATGTACAGAGATACAATCGCCAAGCTATGCCCCTTCCGACCCCTCCACGATCCGAAGATGAGGTATGCGTAACTTACCCTGAACTCCAATCTGCATGTCTACTGCTATCGACCTATCACACACGAATACTTTCTGAATTGCATTAGAGCTCCAAGATCGAATCTGCGGAGGCAAGCCCAGTGACACCACCTCTTGGCAAAGAGCTCCTCCCCCGCAACATCAGCAACCACCGGCCTGTGAAGAACGGTGGGATGAGCTGCTCCTCGGATTCTATCAACCAAAATCAACTTCTTTCACACCCGCTAAGCGGCAGCAGCGGCAGAGGGGGAGTTGGCCTTGCTTCCACCCCTAATTTATCCAGCATAAGTGGAGCGAAGACAGAGACATCATCCATGGATGCATCAGTGAGGACAACCAACTCATCGCACGAGGAGGTTGACCACTCGGAGGAGGTATCCGTCAGCAATGCAAGTGATCAGGAGACTGAGTGGGTTGAGCAGGACGAGCCTGGTGTTTACATCACAATAAGGGCGCTTCCAGATGGTACTCGTGAGCTCCGACGCATACGTTTCAGGTATAATCTTCACAGGAAATTTTTTTAGATATCATTTAGCCGACCCTACTTGTAGTGGGAGAAGTCTTCGCCGTTTTTTGACTGAATTCCAGTTAATATTTCACTCTATTTTCCCCATCTTTTGATTGTTGTACATGCATCAGCCGAGAGAGATTCGGAGAAATGCACGCCAGGGTGTGGTGGGAGGAGAACCGAGCTAGGATACACGAGCAGTACCTCTGAGTGGTAAGAGGATGATATCTGCACAAAATGTTCTTTCTAACAATTCAGATAGTGTTCCTTTTTCTGTTCACTTGTTTCTCATAAGCCCATATCTCTTGATTTCCCTTCTAATTCCAGTAACATGTAACGAGTTAAATTATTCGGGATACGAGGAGGCATTGATGTGGTAATTTTCAATCAACTAGATCGTGAATCAGAGTTCGAATCTCTACCTAAGAAATTTGTGTTCTTCAAAGAGAACATCGGCGTAACATCGCTTATTATCCAATTGCAATTACTGATAGACGTGTATATTGTGCTTGCTTGCGAGCTCACCTTATAAGTTCATGAAATATAATCAAGGAGGGATGTTATTAATCCAATCAAACTGTAATCAATTTTATTTGATATTTAATTTCTCAGCTATCAAATATTGGTTCAAAAGGAAGCTAACAAAGATGCACTTTTTAGCCTCTTGTTCCAACTTTCACATATTAGGTCCAGTGTTGTGAATAAATCATATACAATCAAACATAGGAGGATCTAAACCTAAGGAAAGCTTATCTAGACTTGGAATAAAGAAAGGAACAGTTTTTTCAGGGGATAATTACACCCATAACCCTGAGTAATATCGCAATAACATTCATAACCCTGCATAATCGCGAATTACACGAGAAACCCTAGATAATCACTTCGTCTCACACTCATAACCCTCTGTTAGTTTAAAATGTTAACTCAACCATATGAATGAGTTAATCTAACTCATCCTCAATCCAACGGTTACGATATAAACAAAAATAAAAAACCTCTCCCTTCATCCACCTTCCTCGGCTTACACCCCTACCTCCCCCATCTGACCTCCTTCCATGCCCTCGTCGTCGACCTCGAGTCGGCGGGCAAATTTGACGTGAGCTTGGCGTTGACGGATCCGAAAATGCTGTTTTAAGAAGTTGTTTTTATTTGTCGTATTAAAATGATTATGTCGTGCGTTGTAGGCGGTAATTGGAAACGGTCAAGAAAATAACCACACAAAATATTCGTCAATTTGATTAATGCGATTTTATATTTATTTTACTTGGGCAAGTCCCAAGGTCGATCACAAGGAGGCAAAGGAACAACCTAGAGTTATGTCTATCAAAGTTTGTGTACGGTTTTCAAGTGTTACATGCAATTTTGGCTTATTTTAGGTACTAAAATATCAAGTACGTTCAAACGATGTCCGAAAAATACTAAACTAGTCGAGATGATACTTATGACAAAATGAATGCACTGTAATTTTTTTTGGAATTTTAGGATGCAATATGAATTTTTTATGAATTTTTAAATGTAAACAGAATGAATTTCAATATTTAATTATCATAAATATTAAATCTAATTATTTTCAAGGGATAAAATTATCTAAGATCTGTCACTAGGTGAATGATCTCAGAAAAATCCTAAACCTTGAAAATGTGAGATCTAATACCTATTAAAAATTAAACAATGAAATATGCAAAATGATTTTTACAGGGCAAATTATGATGCAAACGTAAATATTTTTAGGCACAATGTGAAACACAATTAACTCTACAAAATGTGATTTTTCGGGAATTTTTAGAGCAATCGTTAATCAACTAAGAAATTTAAGAGCTAGAAATGGGTAAAATGTGTAAATTTCCACAAGACAATTGTTTATTAATTAACCACTAATCATAAAAATGTCCACAACATGTCAAAATGTAGAGAATTAATCAACAAACATCAGGCTATTTTTGTATTAATAAAATAATGTAAATAAGAGGTCCAAAATTACCGGGGAACACAGGGGTGTAACTGCAAATATAATAAATAAAATAAAAAGACAGATGGGGACCTATGTGTAATTACCAGTGGTTCCGAGGGTGTCTTTGCAAAAAATTTTAGAGGGGCACGTGCGTAGCACGTGCCCTCTGGAGGCGGGGGCCGGTGAGCGATTGCAAGGGAGTTCGGGGGGCTCTATGCAATTTTCCCACGGTCACGTGCATGGCACGTGACCTTGGGCTTAGGCATAATACGAATGAGGCCCAGGGGTGTTGGTGTAGTTTTCCCAAGGTCATGTGCAAAGCACGTGACCCCAGGGTATGGTGTGCCTCACGTGATCCCTCCGCACGCGCACCTCGCGTGAGAGGGCCTCGGGCTGGAGCCCGACCGACTAGTGGACTGCGAGCGGTGGAGGAGCTTCACCACCTCCCCTTTGCTTTGGTGGGAAGGGGATGCGGCGGCGTTGATGACGTGGGGGCGGAGCTCAGCCTCGGAGGTGGCGCTGAGGGGCGGAGAAGGCGAAAGGCGCGGAGCAGAGGAGGAGCTGCGAAGAAGATGGAGACGGAGGAGGGGACCTTGGGAGTCGAAGGTAACGTTGGTGTCGGAGGTAGTGTTGGCGAGGGGGCTTAGCCGGTGCAGCGGTTCTGATGGAGGGTCGATCGAGATAACGTGTAGTGGTTGGCTCGACGCCAAAGGCGGAGCGAAGCAGATCGGCGGAGCAGAGCTCGCCGTGTTGCAACGAGGTTGGGAGGACCTCGGACCTCGCCGGATTGAAGCTCGCGGCGCTGTCACCACCGCGGTTGAATGGAGGAGTAGCTCGGCGGATGATGACGAGGGGGGGGGGGCGGCGCTGTCATTTAAATAGGCGAGGGGGTTCGTGGGGGATCCGTGATTTGGGATGCGAATCGGAGATGGAGATTTGAACGAGGGGCGACTGCGCGAGATCATGGATTGGCGGAGATTTCGGGGTACGGCGGGGCATCGCGCGGCGGCGCGTGAGATCGACGGGATTCGGAGGGGCGACGCTTCCCAATTTGGGAAAGGGGGCGGGGCAGAGAATATGACCCCTGGGCCGTCCGATCGGGCGTGGCCCAGATGAGGCCACGTGGTGGGAGAAATAAAGGGCGCGGGATGCACGTGCAGTGCGCGTGCGGGGGGCGGCACGTGCGCTGCACGAGCGAGGTCTTTTTATTATTTTATTATTTATTATTTTTATTTTTATTTTTTATTATTTTTTTATATATTTTTTTTATAAAAACCATTAATAATAAAGCCCAAAAATGGCTGACACGTGGCGGCACCAGGTGCTGCCACGTGTCAGCACCAGATAATTCGGAAAATAAATCTTTTGTAAAATCGAAAACAAATAGTAAATGACCTCAGATAAAAAACGTTTCTTCACAAAAATTGCTCGTCTCGATGAGATCTACAACTTTCATGAAGACATCAAAACCAAAATCGATCATTCATACAAAGTGGTATTTTTGGGGTTATCCTATGTACATAAAACACCTTAATTTTGGGATTTTGTAATTTTTATATCATTTTTATATCAGATAAAAATACGGAAAAATGTGATAAATTAGAGATAAATAGATACACATTAATCTATTTTTTAATTTTTTTAATCAATAAAATATGTACATAAAATATTAGTTCAAAAACCGCTAAAATATACAGTATACAAAAGAGGCCCAAAACCCAATTTTCACATATGAGCTCCGATTCACTTGAACTTAGTCTTGTTTTGAAAGTAATTGAATGTACATTAGCTCAAAAGTGAGTAGGATTCAATCGGACACTGGATAAGGAAGATATGAGACTTTTAGTCCGGAAATCCTGAAACTAGGGTTTGGGTTTTTGGTCCACTTATTTGGGTTAGTTATTTTTTTATTTTTCCTTTATTCTGGTTAGTGATAATACACAGTGGAGGTGGTTTTGGCTTATTCAGAGTTAGCATGAATGAGTTAAAAATTCAGAGTTAGCATGAATGAGTTAAAAATCGGGGAAGTTAGGCTATTTACAGGTCAATTTTAGCTTGGATTTTTGGCTTCTTATTTTGTGCATAAATTTGTGCTAAAATGCAATTCTTATGAAATCATGAACTAATGCTAATTATGCAGAATAAATGCAGGAATGCTGTTGATTTTAAGAGATTTGAGATTAAAAAATGAGATTTAGAGTGATGAATTCAAGATTCATCATCCCCTTATACTTAAAGCATGCTCGTCCCTGAGCATCAAGAAGAAATGCCATGAAGTGAAATGAGATTGGGTTCCATACCAAGACATGAGCTGAAGGTGAAAATGAATCTAGACTCAACCTTTGGATTAATAGTGTGGCGGAACTTCTGTGAGACTTAGAATTTCAAAATCAACAGCCCTCAAGTTCTACATATCATTGTTACAGTTTCGGCTCAGAAGTCATCTTAGATCAATCCTCTTCCCAAAGCATACCCTATGAACATTGAACAATCGACTCATGTGTTTGAAAGGTTTTAGCTCTTCCCACTCAGAATGCCGGACTACCGCACAAACCTCCTCTCCCGTAACTCGTCCTCGGGGAGTCAGGTATTTCCTTCTAAGGTCTATCGTGCTGTGTTCACAATCGAATTGGGGGGAGAAATAGAAGAATGAGAAAAGAATTGGAGGGCAGCCAGTGTAGTCACCTCTCCTTGTGAAGATGGCCAGTGTAGCCGAGTCTCCACCAAGATCTGCAGGTTTCTTGAGCTTGGACCTTTTTTATCAGATATTTATTTGGTAGAATGCTTCTTTGTATTTGGAATTTTTGACGGTTTTGCTTGGATCTTGTTGTGTCCCTACGGATATAGAATCTTTTGTTTCCGTACATTTTTTGGGGGTCTTAGAAAAAATTGTGCCCAGCCGTCCATCCCTTATCCGAAGCTTTATTTCAACCCGTACTCCGGTCTTTAGATTTCCACGCTACCAGAAAAGAAACTCACACAGTCTTCCAACATCTCATCTGAGTTGAGCTAAGTGCATAGTGCGAGAGTACAAATTAATTCTTTATTCCAGAGTTGTACCCAGAATGAAGAGACCAAGTTAGACACTAAGAATCAAGTGCTGCACATTGTCATGTGGAGCTCAAAGAATTAAGTCAAAGACCTGAAGTTTCTAAAATCCTATTTCTCAGTGAAGTTCCTCTGAAAATTAGGTGGATTAAGGTCAAGTTCAGACCACTCTCGGTTTCGGCTCATAACTCGATTCAGAACCCGATGACTTTTCACAGATGCAAATGAATGCAATGCTGGATGAAGTGCAAGTGTGTGGAATGCAGACACATTTTTCTTTTTTTGATTTTTTATGCAAGGGATTTTCTTTGTTTTGTTTTTTTAATGTAAAAATAAGAAGCCATTTTTTCCAAAAATTTTGGGCACAGTCAGTGTTAGTAGCAAAATATTTTTTATTATTTTTTATTTTGTAGTTTTTTGGATTAATTACCCACCCCGTAAATACATATAGACTTACGCGAAAGTACGAGGTATGGCTAAAATATATACGCAGTATATATACAGACCCCCCTATACTTAGCGAGTGCTGTGTCCTCAGAGCACAAGAAGCGTAATGAAGACATAGCTCGGGCTAAGCGTAAGAGAGTAAAATTTTGAGATACAATGGTCCGCCCCCCTATACTTAGACTATGAATAGTCTAAGTATAGAAGAAGAGCACAAAAAGAGGCGGTCAGGATATGTGAATGAGGAGAGTATATACTGGTGGCTGTCGGTTCCCCCTGTACTTAGGCTCTGGTCAGCCTAAGTATAAGAGAAAGGTGGAAATGAAGCGATTGGGAGAAGGAGTGTGATGCGGGAAAATGATATATATACAGATGGCATCGGTCCCCCCCTATACTTAGGCCTTGGCCTAAGTAGAGGAAGAAGCTGTACAAGGAGACCGATGTGGTCGGGAGGGAGGGTGGGTAGCCGATGATTAAGGCGGTTTTTGGGTGATCTTCTTGTGAGCCTGTGGTGGGAGATCGTAATGATGAGATGGAGATGAAGCATATGATTCCCCACCATTATCAGTGTCATCCTCAGAAAAATCATGATGAATAGTAGATGAAATATTTGAGTCAGATGAAAGATAGCCATCATCAGAGTTATCCTCAGAGGAATAGTATTTGAAGGTGGACACACTCCAAATATTCATGTCTTTTTGTTTCTTTAATTGTTTCATCAAATTCGTTCCTTTTTAAGATCAATAGGTTTGTCCTCAGATGAATCATCAGATGCTCCGGTCTCAGTCAGCTCATAAGAAATAATTCCAGTGTATTTGTGGAAGGTAGGAGCATCAGCTTTGGATGAGTAATAATTAGGAACGGGAGTTGTCCAATGAGAATCGAATTTTGGATCCTTGCGAAGATATGACTTTAGAGCTTCCGAACAGACTTCACTCATATAGACTATCTTTTCCGGACCTGATGAGGGATCATCAACTGATTCCTCTTCCGAAAGGTCAAATCTGACTTTCTTTTTCTTGTTTCGTAAAGCTGTCGGTTCACTTGAGTGTCCAGATGAGTAGTCATTAGAGTTCTTATCCTTGATCGGTGTTTGGGTTGTATGTTTGTTCTTAGTCTCATGAATGTTGGTGCACTCTCGATTTGGGAGGATTTGGTCAAGATAATCAGAGTATGTTGCTTCAGGGTGCGACCATGCATATGTCTCAGGATCGTAGTAGAAGGATTTGTCTATTTTGAGATCTGCGGGAATTGAGATACTGGGGAGAGTCTCTGCATGTTCATTCTCAATTGATTTGACATTTGAGCATTCCTGTGTCAAGTTGATGTAATCCATGTAGTCAGCATAGGTTGACCCAAGGTGTGACCATGCATAAGTCTCCGGATCATAAGATTCATATGCTCGATTTTCCATGGAGAGCGCAGCTGGAAATGGAGCAGGGGGCGATTCTCTAAACCAATCGTCTTATCAACAACTGTTATCTCAGGTGTCATAGCGGGGTAGGGCTCTTCTACCGTTTCAGGTTTGCGGTTGTTGGGGACTTTGTGGGTTGCCTCAGAAAATCGTGGTTCCTCAAAGATTGTATCATAGTGATTCCGATGCCGTAAAATTTATTTGCCGAGTCTCACAATCAATAATTGCCTTAGACAATGCTAAGAATGGCTTTCCGAGAATAATTGGAGACTGAGTGAATTCTCCTTGATGCTCAATATCAATGATCGTGAATTCCATTTTGAGCGGAGCACCTTGGAATATCATGATGATAGAAATGATTCCTCTCAGCCGTTTTATTGATCGGTCCGCCAATTAAACAATCTCTCGTATTTTCCTGATCGGTCCGAGTTTAAGTTCGTAAAACACAGAGGTCGGGAGGATATTGATCGGTGAATCGTCATCAATTCGAGCATGGGTGAAAGTTGTGTCTTTGATTTCATAGTCAAATCTGGGCAACCGCTTCACTATGCAGCTTTTGGTTTTTCTCCTTAACACCAAGGAGGAGGCCATTGACAAGATATGTCTTTCAATTTTTGTTCTAATCCTTCCCAACTTTTTGTTCATTAATTTGTCTATTAAAACTTTCTTAAGGTCGAAGAAGTGTTCAATGGCCTTTATGAAGGGAAGTTCAAAAATTAAGTATTTTTCCAGTGCTTCCCGTACAGTAGAATCCAAATTCTTTAGATCTTCTTCGGTCTTAATTTTTATAAAATTTTCTGGTTTTTCGATTTTTTGTAGTTTTCAAAATTTTCAATTTTTTGGTATTTTCTGTGTGGTGTGGTGATGTGGTGTTTTTCAGAGATGAGAAGGGGCCTTGATATTCAGAGTATGGATCAGCGGCATAATCATTCCTTAGGCAATAATGAGTAGAAGTATTGTTGTTAAAATTATCCCTAGGTCTTTGAATATCCTTAAAATTTTCATCATGAGATCAAATCCTTTCCTCATTCATTTTTATATCCGAGCCACCATATAATAAGATTACTCGATCGGCAAATTTTTGAAATCTATCCTCCATCGATTCAAATCTTGTTTTTATCCTCAAACATTATCCTCAAGATTTTGTTCATGATCAATCATGTGAGCACTCAGTTTTTGTTCAATGATTTCATCTTCCATTTTTCTGTATGTGCAGAGAGGAGAGCTTCTCGGAATGTCCAACATGTGATCCTTATTTTCTTAAAATTTCTCCTCAAAAATCATGGAAGGAGGCTGCTAATGTGATGCATGCCTGTGTATTTGATCTGAGTAGATATCAATCCTTTGATCATGATTGGTCAGATCTTGATATTATGGAGTAAGCATACAAGGTTATGTGTTTCTAAGAGGTCAATCCAGTCCTTTGTATGAGTATCATGTCTGATGAGAGATCCGTCGTGGTCAATCCAATGTTGATGATCATTAAGTGTATGTCTTTCCATATGGGTTTGGTTTCTCTACCAGTAATGAGACTCAAAGGGATTTTGATTTTGAAATGTTTCATTGGCGAGAAACTGAGAATAAGGCGGTTTAGTCCAAGATGGTAGATGTGAAGGATATGGTTAGATCCTCAAGCGCATCACGGAAGCGTGAGCGTCGCATCGAATACGACGAAGAACGACTAGTCGCACTAGTTGTTCTATGCAGTGGAAATTAAAAATTTTCATGTGACGAAACCACATGATCCAAGAACACTTCTCGGATCGTTTCGTCTAAACCACAACCAAGTATTAGGTTTACCTCTTGAAGCGTGGTTGCGATCAAGTCTCTAAACGAGGAGACCTCCTGTCTCAAGTCCGATCCGTCGGAGGAGACGCTTGCGAGCGCGGGGATGAACCGCGTGCTTCTCGCAATCCATGTTGATGATCCAAGCAGCGGATCTCCTGATCTCGACACACGAGATCCGATGTCTTCTTCACGAGCGGGGTGCACCGAAGGAGACGGAGATCCACGAGCAAAACATCGGGCAGCATAACGACGATGCCGCGGCGATGGAGAACCTCTCTAGGGCATCCATGGTGGACGGCCACATGAGAGAGATGGAGAGAGGACGTGTAGAGAGAATGAGAGAGAGAGAGATTTGTTGCTTCAACTTATGTGTCAAAGAAGAGCAATGGGGTGCCTCTCCTTATATAGGGTTTTGGGATCCATGGATCTCAATCCAGGTGTCAACACAAATCCAATGGTCCACATTAATTTGTGTTTCTTTCAATGGTCATGATTTGTTGCTAAAAACACAACAACAATTAATTTAATTTAAATTAAATATATGTTGATAAATCAACACAATTTAATTACAAAATTAAATCATCAATATATGGAGATAATGAAAGGAGAGATAGCCTCCTTCCATGTGGAGAGGGGGGACGGCCTCCCTTTCCTAATGGGAGTGGTGGCCGTCCACCCTCCTCCATTAGGAAGGTGGCTATTTCACCTTTTATGTAATCTCCATTATTTGCAACAACTTTTGTTGCAAATTATTTCACAAAAAATAAATCCAATTTATTTTGTGAACATTGCAATCATGCCATTGAAAAATTGTGAATCACATTCACAACCCAAAACAAAATGTAAATTACATTTTCAATTTGATGTCCAATGTGAATCCAATTCACATTAACATTTAATTAACAAATGTAAACTACAAATAGCTCTCTCTTATATATTATAAATCGCATTTATAATATATATGACTAATATGGATATTGCTATCCACATTATTCATATCCATGATAATTAAATCATATTTAATCATCTTGGATCTCTATTCTCTTGTGTCCAAATAATATGAATCACATTCACATTATTTACATCTTTGATAATTAAATCTCATTTAATTATCTAAGATAACTCTCTTTATAATATGAATCAAATTCATATTACTCATGATAATTAAATCATATTTAATTATCCATTTTCTCAATGCTCGGATACATATATCAACAATAGAATTATCCATGAACTCCTTCAAGGATAATGCGCTTTCTCCGCAGATACTTGGAGATAAGGACAGGGCGATTGTATTGTTCCACGTATAGTGACATGGATATTGAGATCGTATCTCAAATCCAGATCGCGGGCCTCCCATAGATGCTTGATTAAATCAAGACCGTAAATCTAATCTTCTCATTGTATCTGAATCACATTCAGATCAATGTCCAATACTTGGACCAAGATCAGATCACTTCTCTACTGAGAGGAGTCACTAAAATCCAGACCCGTTTCATCACTCCCTAGGAATGGAAGCGTCATGGTTATACAATCGTTTATGATCACATCACCCTCAGGTATTCCCAATACCTGTACATCCTGCATACTGGAAGACTCAGACTAAACCCGAAGTATTCGATCAACTTTATACTGTCTACTTCATGGTTTTATCAGTAAGTTTCTCATTCGATCATTGGGAGTCGGTATCGATCATATACTTTCCAAAAGCATATATCATACCTAGGTCTTGATCATATACTTTCCAAAAGTATATATCAAACCTACAAATTCAGTCAAGTTTCCAAAGCAAGACGACCGTGCGCACGGAATTTGATTCTTCCCAATATCTCATGAGTGAGCTCATGTCTTCCGGTTCAGTAACTGAACCTGTATGATCCCTTTGAGAGATCGTATTACTCATATGCCCTTATATGCACACCAGCGCGCCGGTGTGTAGACCTTGATTAGGTCATCAACCTATTGGTCTGCCAAATGTACATACTTAGACATATAGCAACACATCTATCTCCGGTCAGAGGATGCGTGCCTATATCCTGACAGCATACGATATAGGACTTTGGTTATCTCGATCTCGTTAAGTCAACTCTTTGACCTAACTAATCTGACACCTCCGAATCTCTATTCCTATGCAGAGGACCTGCATCAAGAGGTCGGTCAGATATCAGCCTTCAGAGATAAGGATTGCCATCTCCTACTCAGGCTGGAGATCATCTCTTAACAATCATCTGACGGTGCTTGATGAGTCCTCAATCTAACTCTTTAGATATTCATTCAAGCACCAGCCTCTATGATTCAATAGTTGAATCAACATCTGTATGATCATCAAGATGGCCATGGTACATAACCCTAATTGTACTAAGGGACCTATTATGCAAATTATGTATTCTTCATTTCAGATTAAGGAGTGAATTGCAATAACATTTATTGCATAATGGCTCGCCGTGGGCTCGCATTTCCAACAATCTCCCACTAGCCCAAAGAGCCATTAATGGGCTAATCATTTAAACCCGCACTCATGTGACAATCATAGGCTATTTAGAAAATAGCTAGGTAAGCTGATTAGTCACTCTGTTCCCGCGAGACTATGCCAAGTCCTTTTACGGCACTTGCATATCCCCAGTAACAGTGCTCGCATCTAATGCGAATGTTGCATCTCATGCAACCAATACTCAATCTAGTTGGTTACATTGTCCCTGACATCATAACCAGTATCCCCATAATCCTGATTAGAATACCTTCATTCCCGGAGATCTCTATCTCCTAAGGTATCTAAAGTTTAGACCTTTATAGATCACTATCTACATGGTCTTAAACTTTTGAAGATAAGACTTTGAGATTACTATCTCAAAAATCTCCTCATCTATGAAGATTTTGTTATTACTGCAATCAAGTGTTTTATCTCTACAGTAGGATTAGTAACAATTTACTACTCCCACTGCATGACAGACATCTGGTATTTGTACACTCTAGCATACACTCAGCTTCTCGTAACTAATGTACAAGTGCAAGTAGTTGTAGCATTTACTTCCTCAACTCTTTGAGGTGCTATCCCTTAAGTTAGGTCAGTACCATATCTTAAGGGTTAGAAGCCTTTCTTGGAATTTCTATGAATAGAATATGTCCAAGGTATACTACAAATGTGACAGTCCAATTATCCTCTTCTCTTGGCTTCTGAACAACTTCAGAACTAAGATCTAAGAGGTATCTTTGAAATCATATTTCAAGATATGGAATAACCCGATTATAAAACACTTATTATTATCCTTATATCATTTTAAATGATCAGGATATCATCTATATTTAGCGCAATGAACACATAGGCACTCCCACTAAGCTTCGCATGGCTCATCAAGATTTCATTTGAAATCATAACATTTATAATTTCATCAAATCTTATGGTCCATCTCAAAGAAGCTTATTTGAGTCCTTAGATGGATTCCTTATCTTGCACACCTTGCTTTCCTCAACCATGAAGCCCTGGGACTACTTCATGTGAATATCCTCAGAGAGATATTCATAGAGGAATGCAATCTGGACTTACATCTCGAAGATGCAATAGTCAAGTTGTGTAGCTAAGGTTAGCAATATTCTGATGATTTTAAGCATGTTCACCGAAAAGCAAGTCTCATTGCAAGCAATGTCTTCTCTTCCATGTGTAGCTCATTGCTACGAACTATGCTTTGAAGGTATGTACCTTCTCATCAGGTTCCCTTTCTCTTGAAGATCCATTTACACCTTTACGGGTCTTACCCATATAGGTGGATCCTCGAGGGTCCATATACAACACTTGCATATGAAGTCTACGTTAGACTTTTATTGCTAACATCCATCTATCCATGCTATGATCTTCAGAAGCTTCATCACATGAAGTTCAATCATTGTCAGATTTCTCTGACACATGGAATCCATCCTCAAACTTATTTGAAGAGGTTTTAGTGTTTCATCTTCAATTATCCTTTTAGTTTCCAATTTTAGGAGCCTCATTATCTTTTCAAGATTAAATGAGTTCCTACACTTCATTTTTATCTTGATTCTCAAGAGTCTCAACCTCCAAGAATCACATTCTCAGAGATGAGATATTTCAAGAATCTCAAGATCATAAAGTAGGTATCCAATACCATCCTTTATTTTCCTAATGAAGCAGCACTCTCAAGTGCTAGATTCCATCTTGCATGGAACCTTATTAAGGATATGCATTGTAGTCTCTACTACACATATATACCTGGAAACTAAGGGATAATTATGCTAAAATTCATCATTGATAAGATCATGTCACACATGATCCAATTGTATCTGCCTATAACTCTATTTAGTTAAGGTGTGTTAGGAGGATTGAGATAGAAATGATATTCATATCTCTATAAGGTATTCTTTGAATTTATCTAACAGGTACTTGCTACCTAGATTAGATCAAATTCATTTTATCTTCCTTCAAACTTTTGGTTTTAAACCAAAAATAATGAAATCTTTGAACATTTCAAAGGTTTCTTAGGTGAAGAGAAGAAATCTCATATCATACATAATCATCAACAGATATCACATATCCATAATGTTTACTATGATATAGATGATCTACATACATCAATATGTATGAGATCCTGAATACCTTGACATCTTACACCTTTCTCTAAGAAGGGTGTATTGGACATTTTTCTTTGAATACAATATTCATAAGTATGTAAGTTTTGAAATTTTAGACATTCTAAAGTTTCATCTCTTACGAATCTATTGATCAAATCAATAGACAAATGTCCAAGGCTTGATGCTAGATCATTGTCAAATGATCTTCATCCTCCTATTGATCTTAAGGTTTAATTTCAGTATTTAGAAATGTTAATGAACCATTCATTAATTTTCTAATTTAGTGGAGTCCACTAGATTTTAGATTACTATCTGAAATATCTCCATCATAACTTTTTATGATAGTTCTACCTCAGAATTCATGTTTATTTCCAACATTTAGAAACAAACAATGAGTGTATTCTTATATCTAGGTCATAGAGACATTCTCTAAGACTAAGGACTCTCCCACTGAAATTAACAAGTCTATCAATCCAACAGAGATTGTTGCAACAATTGCATCAATATTCATGTGGATAACTATAAACCTTTAAGATCAAATTTTCCAGTCTTCTAAAACATATGCAACCTATTGCAAATGTCATCAGAAGATTGAGATACAATTATTTGACTTTATCTTATCAATGATTTATGTAGATTAATCTGATGCTCCATCCGAGTCCTTCTCTAAGGATTCTAGATAGACTTGATAGTCATACTATCAACACATCAACTTATTGCAGTATTGGCATTCATCCAACTCTTCGGATGACATATGGAAGTCATAGATGTATAGTCAACTCTTTGACCATACTTCTTACTCGGGTCCAACCCATGCTTCCACTACGCTCCCTTTATCTATAAGCAACCATTGCTTAAGACTAAGGATCTCTTATGTAAGAGCATTTCAACATTTATACATGCTTCATTAAATTCATACAATAAGAATATTATGAAGCTTCATGAATGACCAGAGTATAGATAGTAGAATGATGACACTCATCATCTACATCCATCTAAACTCTTAAAACATAGGTTCAGGTAGGTACTCAAACAATTTGAATACACCATCTCTTATAGAGCCACCATTCTGCATGATGCAGTGAACCATCTCATTCATGTTAAATGTCAAGAGCACATATGTATGCCCGAATATCTTCATAAATTTTATAAGGATTATTTGACAATTGCGATCATCATCGACATATCACTTCCAAAGTACATCCGATGAGAGATCAAGACTATAGAGACATACAAACCCTAGGGTTGTAGTCTTATTATCTATTTAATTGTCATTCCTCAATATTATGAGGAAACTTGCACATTGCAACCACATACATTATGTGTCCAATTGCAATTACAATATCTGGATCATGAGTCCAATCCATGATATTTTACTGGTTATTATTGAGTATATCATTGAGTGGGTTTTAATGAAGGATTATCTGAAATAAGAAATTTGCATAAATATATAAATATATATATTTTACTTTGATTTAGGATTTTTATATCAAAGTTGTCTTGTCTAGTCAACACTGAAAGTTCATTCCCTTAATCACTTTCAATGTAAGAGATATACTTACCATTATATCTCAACAAGATCTGGGATCTCCTTCCTTATCTTTGTTACATCCCAATAATATGAGAATCTGCAACTCGGATAAAAAGAAGCGGGAACACATTCCGCTTTGCAAGTCCAACTTGCATTTCCCAATTCGGTCTTTAACACCCGAGCCCACCACCCCTAAGGTGATGTTGACCCGTCGTTAATTGAACCAACCGTCAACAGGAATAGTACTCGCTATACGCAATCCAATATCGCCCCAATAATATGAGGATCCGATATTGGGGTCACTACGTATACGACCTTACTCTTTCGAGAAGCAAAGAGTCCGATCCAGATGCGCTTGCATACAGGAGCTGTCACTTCGGACAGGCGTCTCCCACATACAATCCCTGGCGACGGAACCCTTCACCTTGACGGGAGACCATGGGTGTCACTTATGTGATCCTCCACCTCATATTCAAATTTTAATTAATTATCGTGAATCACATTCACATAATTAATTCTTCCAAGGGAATTATTAACTCTAATAATATTAGAGTATTTCAATCTTAATTGGATTCCAATTAATCTAATCATATTAAATTAATGATCCAATTAATATCCAACAAACATTTTAATAGTTACTTGAATAATGGTATTATCTCAAATACGTATTATTTCGAATTTTAATAATTAGAAAAATACATCTTAATCCCTCGGACATTATCCCGGCCCTACCCGCTATCATGGCCAGTACCGACGAGAGTGGGACGGACCACATACGTTGCAACCCGCAACCCCAATGCTCTCCGACTAGGCACCATATCCGCCTCGGGAAAGGATAATGCCAAATTGATTAATTTGTACTTGAGATGATCATCGGTTCTTCAACCGAAATTGTACCATATAGTAATAATCAAAACATTTTTGATTAACATTATAATGAGATTTGCTAAACAAATCCCAAGTCCTATTCAAGCAACATGTTTGTTGGAATGTTGATCATGTAGATCATGTAACCAATCTTGATCTAGATCACATCTAATCATTTGTTGGTTAGGGCAAAGTCATTTAAGGGCATAATTATCATTAAATATTTCACAAATATTTATGCATAATTATTCCAGGAAATTAAACAATTTAATTTCACTAATTAATTAAATGACAATCACTAGGTTCTTGATTAGGAAAGTATTTTCAGTAGTGACCCTCACTTACTAAAAATATCATATCTCAATCAATTTAAATCCAAATTAAGCAAAGTAAATTTCTAAAGTTTGCTAACTTGATTTACAACAGAACCCAAGTGATTTGCACGCATTTCAAGGCGTATTAAATCCGCAATTAACATCTTAATTACGTCATGATCCGCAGTCCCCGAAACAGTGGATACATGTTCACTAAAATGAGCATATCTAGAGCAAACGGAATCGAAATCACGCAAACTCAGATCCTACTGTTTCCTTATTTAATGGGGAACAAAATCCAATTATTATTTTCGTGTTTAAACAATTTAAACAGTGCCGAAAATAATATCAAAACAGAGATGCGAAAATGAAATGCAAGAAAACTTTCGCAAACCCTAATGAACCCAAGTCGTCCTCGGTTTATGGATCGTATCCAAAAACACCGACCTAAGGCTCTGATACCACTTGAAGGATATGGTTAGATCCTCAAGCGCATCACGGAAGCGTGAGCGTCGCATCGAATACGACGAAGAACGACTAGTCGCACTAGTTGTTCTATGCAGCGGAAATTAAAAATTTTCATGTGACGAAACCACATGATCCAAGAACACTTCTCGGATCGTTTCGTCTAAACCACAACCAAGTATTAGGTTTACCTCTTGAAGCGTGGTTGCGATCAAGTCTCTAAACGAAGAGACCTCCTGTCTCAAGTCCGATCCGTCGGAGGAGACGCTTGCGAGCGCGGGGATGAATCGCGTGCTTCTCGCAATCCATGTTGATGATCCAAGCAGCGGATCTCCTGATCTAGACACACGAGATCCGATGTCTTCTTCACGAGCGGGGTGCGCCGAAGGAGACGGAGATCCACGAGCAAAACATCGGGCAGCATAACGACGATGCCGCGGCGATGGAGAACCTCTCTAGGGCATCCATGGTGGACGGCCACATGAGAGAGATGGAGAGAGGACGTGTAGAGAGAATGAGAGAGAGAGAGAGATTTGTTGCTTCAACTTATGTGTCAAAGAAGAGCAATGGGGTGCCTCTCCTTATATAGGGTTTTGGGATCCATGGATCTCAATCCATGTGTCAACACAAATCCAATGGTCCACATTAATTTGTGTTTCTTTCAATGGTCATGATTTGTTGCTAAAAACACAACAACAATTAATTTAATTTAAATTAAATATATGTTGATAAGTCAACACAATTTAATTACAAAATTAAATCATCAATATATGGAGATAATGAAAGGAGAGATAGCCTCCTTCCATGTGGAGAGGGGGGACGGCCTCCCTTTCCTAATGGGAGTGGTGGCCGTCCACCCTCCTCCATTAGGAAGGTGGCTATTTCACCTTTTATGTAATCTCCATTATTTGCAACAACTTTTGTTGCAAATTATTTCACAAAAAATAAATCCAATTTATTTTGTGAACATTGCAATCATGCCATTGAAAAATTGTGAATCACATTCACAACCCAAAACAAAATGTAAATTACATTTTCAATTTGATGTCCAATGTGAATCCAATTCACATTAACATTTAATTAACAAATGTAAATTACAAATAGCTCTCTCTTATATATTATAAATCGCATTTATAATATATATGACTAATATGGATATTGCTATCCACATTATTCATATCCATGATAATTAAATCATATTTAATCATCTTGGATCTCTATTCTCTTGTGTCCAAATAATATGAATCACATTCACATTATTTACATCTTTGATAATTAAATCTCATTTAATTATCTAAGATAACTCTCTTTATAATATGAATCAAATTCATATTACTCATGATAATTAAATCATATTTAATTATCCATTTTCTCAATGCTCGGATACATATATCAACAATAGAATTATCCATGAACTCCTTCAAGGATAATGCGCTTTCTCCGCAGATACTTGGAGATAAGGACAGGGCGATTGTATTGTTCCACGTATAGTGACATGGATATTGAGATCGTATCTCAAATCCAGATCGCGGGCCTCCCATAGATGCTTGATTAAATCAAGACCGTAAATCTAATCTTCTCATTATATCTGAATCACATTCAGATCAATGTCCAATACTTGGACCAAGATCAGATCACTTCTCTACTGAGAGGAGTCACTAAAATCCAGACCCGTTTCATCACTCCCTAGGAATGGAAACGTCATGGTTATACAATCGTTTATGATCACATCACCCTCAGGTATTCCCAATACCTGTACATCCTGCATACTGGAAGACTCAGACTAAACCCGAAGTATTCGATCAACTTTATACTGTCTACTTCATGGTTTTATCAGTAAGTTTCTCATTCGATCATTGGGAGTCGGTATCGATCATATACTTTTCAAAAGCATATATCATACCTAGGTCTTGATCATATACTTTCCAAAAGTATATATCAAACCTACAAATTCAGTCAAGTTTCCAAAGCAAGACGACCGTGTGAACCTGAGTGAGCTCATGTCTTCCGGTTCAGTAACTGAACCTGTATGATCCCTTTGAGAGATCGTATTACTCATATGCCCTTATATGCACACCAGCGCGCCGGTGTGTAGACCTTGATTAGGTCATCAACCTATTGGTCTGCCAAATGTACATACTTAGACATATAGCAACACATCTGTCTCCGGTCAGAGGATGCGTGCCTATATCCTGACAGCATACGATATAGGACTTTGGTTATCTCGATCTCGTTAAGTCAACTCTTTGACCTAACTAATCTGACACCTCCGAATCTCTATTCCTATGCAGAGGACATGCATCAAGAGGTCGGTCAGATATCAGCCTTCAGAGATAAGGATTGCCATCTCCTACTCAGGCTGGAGATCATCTCTTAACAATCATCTGACGGTGCTTGATGAGTCCTCAATCTAACTCTTTAGATATTCATTCAAGCACCAGCCTCTATGATTCAATAGTTGAATCAACAGCTGTATGATCATCAAGATGGCCATGGTACATAACCCTAATTGTACTAAGGGACCTATTATGCAAATTATGTATTCTTCATTTCAGATTAAGGAGTGAATTGCAATCACATTTATTGCATAATGGCTCGCCGTGGGCTCGCATTTCCAACAATCTCCCACTAGCCCAAAGAGCCATTAATGGGCTAATCATTTAAACCCGCACTCATGTGACAATCATAGGCTATTTAGAAAATAGCTAGGTAAGCTGATCAGTCACTCTGTTCCCGCGAGACTATGCCAAGTCCTTTTACGGCACTTGCATATCCCCAATAACAGTGCTCGCATCTAATGCGAATGTTGCATCTCATGCAACCAATACTCAATCTAGTTGGTTACATTGTCCCTGACATCATAACCAGTATCCCCATAATCCTGATTAGAATACCTTCATTCCCGGAGATCTCTATCTCCTAAGGTATCTAAAGTTTAGACCTTTATAGATCACTATCTACATGGTCTTAAACTTTTGAAGATAAGACTTTGAGATTACTATCTCAAAAATCTCCTCATCTATGAAGATTTTGTTATTACTGCAATCAAGTGTTTTATCTCTACAGTAGGATTAGTAACAATTTACTACTCCCACTGCATGACAGACATCTGGTATTTGTACACTCTAGCATACACTCAGCTTCTCGTAACTAATGCACAAGTGCAAGTAGTTGTAGCATTTACTTCCTCAACTCTTTGAGGTGCTATCCCTTAAGTTAGGTCAGTACCATATCTTAAGGGTTAGAAGCCTTTCTTGGAATTTCTATGAATAGAATATGTCCAAGGTATACTACAAATGTGACAGTCCAATTATCCTCTTCTCTTGGCTTCTGAACAACTTCAGAACTAAGATCTAAGAGGTATCTTTGAAATCATATTTCAAGATATGGAATAACCCGATTATAAAACACTTATTATTATCCTTATATCATTTTAAATGATCAGGATATCATCTATATTTAGCGTAATGAACACATAGGCACTCCCACTAAGCTTCGCATGGCTCATCAAGATTTCATTTGAAATCATAACATTTATAATTTCATCAAATCTTATGGTCCATCTCAAAGAAGCTTATTTGAGTCCTTAGATGGATTCCTTATCTTGCACACCTTGCTTTCCTCAACCATGAAGCCCTGGGACTACTTCATGTGAATATCCTCAGAGAGATATTCATAGAGGAATGCAATCTAAACTTGGCCGAGATGATAATTATGACAAAATGAATGCACTGTAATTTTTTTGGAATTTTAGGATGCAATATGAGATTTATATGAATTTTTAAATGCAAACAGAATGAATTTCAATATTTAATTATAATAAATATTAAACCTAATTATTTTCAAGGGATAAAATTATCTAAGATGTATCACTAGGTGAATGATCTCAGAAAAATCCTAAACCTTGAAAATGTGAGATCTAATAGCAATTAAAAATTAAACAGTAAAATATGCAAAATATTTTTTACAGGGCAAATTATGCATGCAAATGTAAATCTTTTTGAGCACAATGTTAAACACAATTAACTCTACAAAATGTGATTTTACGGAAATTTTTAGAGTAATGATTAATCAACTATGAATTTCAAAGCATGAAATGGGCAAAATGTGTAAATTTCCACAAGACAATTATTTATTAATGAACAACTAATCACAAAAATATCCACAACATGTCAAAATGTAGAGAATTAATCAACAAACATCATGCTATTTTTGTATTAATAAAATAATGTAAATAAGAGGTCCAAAATTACGGGGGAAAACAGGGGTGTAAGTGCAAATATAATAAATAAAATAAAAAGACAGACGGGGACCTATATGTAATTACTAGTGGTTCCGGGGATGTCTTTGCGAAAATTCCAGAGGGGCACATGCGTAGCACGTGCCCTCTGGAGGCGGGGGCCGGTGAGCGATTGTAAGGGAGTCCGGGGGGCTCTATGCAATTTTCCCACGGTCAAGTGCGTGGCACGTGACCTTGGGGTTAGGCATAATACGGACGAGGCCCAGGGGTGTTGGTGCAGTTTTCTTATGGCGTGCCTCACGTGATCCCTCCGCACGCGCGCCTCGCGTGAGAGGGCCTCGGGCTGGAGCCCGGCCGACTGGTGGACTACGGGATGTGGAGGAGCTTCACCACCTCCCCTTTGCTTTGCTGGGAAGGAGATGCGGTGGCGTTGATGACGCGGGGATGGACCTTAGCCTCAGCGGTGGTGCTAAGGTGCGGAGAAGGCGGAAGGCACGGAGCGGAGGAGGAGCTGCGAAGAAGATGGAGACAGAGGCGGGGGCCTTGGGAGTCGAAGGTAACGTTGGCGTCGAAGGTAGTGTTGGCGAGGGGGCTTAGCCGGTGAAGCGGTTCTGATGGAGGGTCGATCGAGATAACGCGTAGTGGTTGGCTCGACGCCAAAGGTGGAGCGAAGCAGATTGGCGGAGCGGAGCTCGCCGTGTTGCAGCGAGGTTGGGAGGACCTCGGACCTCGCCAGATTGAAGCTCGCGGTGCTGTCACCATCGCGGTTGAATGGAGGAGTAGCTCGACGGATGATGACGAGGGGGGCGGCGCTGTCATTTAAATAGGCGAGGGGGTTCATCGGGGATCTGTGATTTGGGATGCGAATCGGAGATGGAGATTTAATGGAGGGGCGACTGCGCGAGATCATGGATTGGCGGAGATTTTGGGGTACGACGGGGCATCGCGTGACGGCGCGCGAGATCGACGGGATTCGGAGGGGTGGCGCTTCCCAATTTGGGAAAGAGGGCTGGGCGGAGAAGATGACCCCTGGGCCGTCCGATCGGGCGGAGATCGGAGGGCCCAGATGAGGCCACATGGTGGGAGGAATAAATAGCGTGGGATGCACGTGCAGTGCGTGTGTGGGGGGCGGCACGTGCGCGGCACGTGCGAGGTCTTTTTATTTATTTTTTTTATTTTTATTTTTTATTATTTTTTATATAATTTTTTATAAAAACCATTAATAATAAAGCCCAAAAATGGTGGACACGTGTCAGCACCAGATAATTCAGAAAATAAATCTTTTGTAAAATCGAAAACAAATAGTAAATGACAGCAGATCAAAAACATTTCTTCACAAAAATTGCTCGTCTCGATGAGATCTACAATTTTCATGAAGATATCAAAACCAAAATCGATCATTTGCACAAAGTGGTATTTTTGGGGGTATCCCATGTACATAGAACACCTTAATTTTGAGGTTTTGTAATTTTTATGTCATTTTTAGATCAGATAAAAATCCGGAAAAAATATGATAAATCTGAGATAAATAGATACACAGTAATTTAATTTTTTTGGATTTTTTATTAATCAATAAAATATGTACATAAAATATTAGTTCAAAAACCGCAAAAATATACAGTATACAAAAGAGGCCCAAAACCCAACTTTCACATATGCGCTCCGATTCACTTGAACTTGGTCTTGTTTTGAAGATAATTGAATGTACATTAGTTCAAAAGTGAGTAGGATTCAATCGGACACTGGATGAGGAAGATATGAGGCTTTTAGTCCAGAAATCTTGAAACTAGGGTTTGGGTTTTTGATCCACTTATTTGGGTTAGTTATTTTTTTGTATTTTTCCTTTATTCTGGTTAGTGATATATACACAATGGAGAGGTTTTAGCTTATTCGGAGTTAGCATGAATGAGTTAAAAATCGGGGAAGTTAGGCTATTTACAGGTTAATTTTAGCTTGGATTTTTGGCTTCTTATTGTATGCATAAATTTGTGCTAAAATGCAATTCTTATGAAATCATGCACTAATGCTAATTATGCAGAACAAATGTAGGAATGCTATTGATTTCAAGGGATTTGAGATTAAAAAATGAGATTTAGAGTGATGAATTAGAGATTCATCAGCGAGGCTTCCAGCGGAGGAGGGAACTTGGCGCGAGCAGGACTTCGAGCAGGGGAGCATCTCGGTCCTTGAAGGAGGGGGGGGGGGAGGGTCGAGCAAGGGAGGCTGGGTTCCGGGAGGCGCGAGGTGGGGGCTTCACTGCTGGCGGGGGGACCTGAGGCCGCTGGCGGAGGCAGGATTGACGGGAGGGGGTGGTTACGTGAGGCGGTGGGCAGAGGGTCGGGGGCTGGAGGGTTGAGGGTGGGGGGCTCTGCGTGGGGGGGGGTGGGGTGTGCTGGGGAGCTGAGAGCGCTGGCGGGGCAGGTTGGGGGGAGGTGCTGGAGGTCACTGGCAGGGGGAGGGTTGCTGAGGTCACTGGCGAGACCGTGCTCGACGAGGGGGTGTTCAACGGGAGGGTGGTGGCACAGGCTCGAAGGGAGAGAGAGGTCTCGACGTGGAGGGGGATTCGACGGGTTAAGCTCCAGTCTGAGTTGGAGGAAGTGGACGGGGGAGGCCTGCACCGGGGTCGACGGGGAGGAGGAGGTGGTCGATGGGGAAGAAGAGGGGAGGGGGGGAGGAGGAGGATGGTATAATTTGTAAATAAGAATGAATATTAGGGGCAATTTCGTATTTTTCTAACGGAAATCGTTAAATATAACGGTCAATTTAAACGGAACATAACACAGGGATATGTCATGTAAGAGTTAAGCATTACTCGGGATTTCTCATGTAGTTCACGATTATCTAGGGTTATGAATGTTATTGAGAAATTATTCAAGGTTATGGGTGTAATTATCTCTTTTTTTAGTCATAGTAGAAGGGCACCTGTTAATGATAGTCAGCATTTAGCAATTAGCACAGCTTCCCCCAAAAGTCTTTGGAATGTTCCTCTAAAAATAAGAGTTCTGACTTCCAACAAGTGATGATTTTTTCTGTCAACTATGCCATTTTATTGGGGGATATTGCTCCAACATATGCAAAGAAAACATGTAGAGATCTTTTCAAGCATTAACTAGCATTATCTATCGTTATGATTTTAATTTTTTGTCATATTGGTTGTTTTTCATGTTAAAAAAGGTTCGAACAACACTGGATACTTCAATTCTATTCTTCAATAAGTACAAACAAGTATTACAAGAGAAATCATCAAAGAAAGTAACAAAACAAAGATAACCTCCCAAACTCTCTAGATTAGGCGATCTCCAGACATCAAAGTGGAAAATTTGAAAATAAAATTACGTTTCTTACTTGAATAAGATAGATAGTTCTAGTATGCTTGGATATCAGGTTATTTCATAAAAATGAATCTCACATCCAACTTTATTGCATAATTCAGGAAATAAAGGGTGAAGGGTCGGATAATTAGAATGACAAATTGATGGGAAACCATGAATTATAATGATTGGCCAGTAGATGGTTTACATATGCACTATCAAAATGGTGGTACCTTTTACACTTCCAATTTTCAAGGTCGAGATGAATTATTTACATGTGTTCATTTGTTTTCACATTACACAACGTCGCACCTTTTTTTCTTTTAGAAATTCAAACCATAAAAACCTAGTCCATAAGATAATTATTTTTCCTTCTTTGTCAGATTTGGCATTAAATAGTAATTCCATCATTTGAATTTTCATTCTCTTTTTTATTTCGTATGTTATATTTCGTTATTGTTTTGATTTATTATTAAACAAGACTGTTGTTAGAACGATAAATATTATTCTTGAGATTCAAAGGAAAATGCCACAAAATCATGATCGAATTACATCATAGTATCTATATTAAATTGCAAAAGTTGAATTCTAAATCACTATAAGATGGTAAGGAATAATAAAATTAAGAATTATAACTAGAAAATGGATATAATGATGTAATAACATTTTTAACTGCAATTTGTTATCAACTGTGAAATTAACAATCTCGTGTTAATGATTATGTGATGGAAGAAAACATGAAACATATAGATGAAAATGAGATGAATATAACAAAACTGCACTTTAGGCATGTCTTTGATGTTAAATTTGTATCAATGAATATTATTCATTGTAAAATTATCTTTTACTTTTACAACAAATGCTATTTTGTTTCTAATGTTTCATCAATTATTGGTTATTTATTACTTTTTTTAATCTAAAAAAGGGGGAAACACACATAGATGTCCGCCACAAATATACTAACAAAAGATCAGAACAATCAGGACCCGAGGAGAGTTCGAGCAAGGTGGGTTACATTTTCCACATAGAACCTTTCGGCACGGAAAATTACACCATATCTGCAAGCCAAAGAGCCCCTAAACATGCGATTGGTGCCAATCTCTCCATATTTGGACGGAATAGAGAGTTGAGGAGAGATTCCCCAAATGTCGTCTCATTGCTATTGTCAACCCAACCCAAATCCAATATCCGTTGGAACGTTGTCATCTTTTCGCATCCTAGAAACATGTGCTTCACGGAATCCAATGCCGAACTATATAGAATACAAGAGTTATCCTCACAACGCAAGATGCGGGCACGCCTTTCTCTCGTGAGCAGTCGTCCATGCCTTAGAAGCCACATGAATACTTTAATACGCGGTGGAACCCTCTACTCCAATTCATTTTGTAGTCTCTAATAAGGTCCTCTTGAAGTGGTTCCACTCCTTTGATCATCAAATTGTAAGCCTTCTTGTCAGAGAAATTGCCTTCTCTCCAAATCTAGTGGTCAAATCCAACAGTGGGGTCCTCAATCCTAGATAAGGATTCCATCAAATCTATAAGTACTTGTCTACGACGATCAGAGAACACACCTGGAAATGTAGGTCTCCAAATGCCATCAACCGAACAATCCGCAACACGGGCACTTTTGTCATCTGCCAAAGTAAATAGGCGTGGGAAATTGGAGGCAAGTGACCCACCATTCATCCAATCATCTGTCTAGAAGAAAAATTGCGGCCATCTCCTAAGTGCGGACGGAAGAGATGGGGAAAATCCGGGAGAGTTGCATGAACACCATTCCACAATGCCGACTCGAACCGCAGAATACAAAAAGCACTAAAAGCGCACATCGATCCCATAAATACCTCGTATGAGTCTGCTACACATGTCCTTATCCCACCGAATTCTCGATGCATACTTTGGCAGTAGCACACGGTTCATCAATTCCCATCTCCTTAGGTAGAGTAATAGTCTCCCAATCCACAAGATATATAACATGGCCATCACCGCCAGTCTTGCCTCAAAAAAACCTTCGCATGATCTTCTCAAGCCGATTGTGAATCCCCACAAGAAGAAGTCTAGTCGACATGAAGAAAATTGAAATTGTCGTCAGGACTGCCTTCACCAGAACCAATCGCCCACCGTGAGAAAGTAGGGATCCCTTCCTGATCGCCAGCTTCCTTTCCAACTTCTCCACCATAGGGAGCCAGTACGATAGGTGTAGGAGACCACAACCAAAGGTAATCCTAGGTACCTAAACAACCTTGGATTGATAGAGCACCCCAACTCCATAGAGTAAGCCTCCACCTCCTCCTTCTGAAGACCAAAAGAGATCAATATGATTTTATCCTTGTTTAGCTTAAGATCAGAGAGCTTCCCAAAGATCTCCACAACCATCGACATACCTCTCACCTCAATAGCCCCATCCTCGATAAAAAAAGAGTATCATCAGCATATTGGAGAACTAGAATGGAGATGTCCCTCTAACGAATAGTCTGTCGTGAGACCTTGGGCCACCACCTAATTCAACATTCTAGGCAAAACATCCCTTGCAAGAATGAAGAGAAGTGGCACCAGCGGGCATCCCTGATGCACACCCCATTGCGGC
Organism: Ottelia alismoides; assembly: GCA_037367405.1. Taxonomy (NCBI): domain Eukaryota; kingdom Viridiplantae; phylum Streptophyta; class Magnoliopsida; order Alismatales; family Hydrocharitaceae; genus Ottelia; species Ottelia alismoides. The sequence continues at coordinate 29,725 of JAZKJV010011424.1, forward strand.
AAAAAGAACCCTCCCTCAGGGCCACCATTCACCAGAATTGAGTAAGACATAGTGGTCACACACCTCTTCATCTAAGAGATCCACAAATCAGGAAATTCCTTTTTGGTCAGCACAGACCATAATAAGCACCAATCGACACTATCATAAGCCTTGGAGAAGTCCATCTTCCACGTCACTCCATGAGCCTGATGTTGTTTCCAATATGTAATAATCTCAGAGGCCATCACCAAGCTGTCACCAATTTGTCTCCCTGAAATGGAAGCAGATTGTGCCAGAGAGATCAAGCCATCAAGAACCTCACTGAGCCTTTCAGCCAAAACTTTGACAGTAATTAGATAGATAGATAGATAGCATTGGATAGAGCAATGGGGCGGTAATCCTCAACATGTTCGGACGCATCCTTCCTTTGAAGAAGATAAAGCACTGCTTTATTGATTTTGTTGAATCCTGCATTCCCACTGCTAAACTTCTCCAAGACTACAAACACATCTCCACCTACCACTTCCCAGAACTCACTCTAAAAAAATACAGGAAAGCCATCTGGACCAGGCGCACTCTCTCCATTCAACGTGGACACATCCCACTTCAACTCCTCAATCGTGAAAGGTCTAACTAGCTGCTCACTCTGTTCGGGTAAGAGATGAGATGCTCTTGCCCCTGTCTACCTCCTTGATCTTGACACCACATTCTTGAGAGTCCACGAAAATAATCCATCATAGCTCTCCCAATCTCCTTCTCTCCCACCACTCTCGAACCCCCATCATTACTGCTCGAATCAAGTTTCTTTTTCTCCTTCCATTGGCTACTACACGAAAGAACTTTGTATTCACATCACCTTCCTTGATCGATCTCTGCCTTGATCTCTGTTTCCATTCCATCACCTTCTTCATATTTCTCCATAGTAACATTCGCCATGTAATCTCTTCTCTCTTTCAGTTCTTCATCTGTCAGATCTCTGTAATCTTCTGTTCTATCGAGCCTGACCATTCCCTCTGAAGGATATAAGAAAATCCTCAAGCGCATCACAGAAGTGTGAGGATCGCATCAAATGCGATCGGGAGTAACTAGTCGCACTAGTTGCTCCGGGTAGAGGAATTTAAAATTTTTAAATGTGATGAAACCACATGATCCAAGAACATTTCTCGGATCGTGTCATCTAAACGGTAATAGGTATTAAGGTTACCTCTTGAAGCGTGGTCGCGATCAAGTCTCTAAATGAAGAGACCTCTTGTCTCAAATCTGATCCAACGGAGGAGATGCTAGCTAGCGCATTGATGAGACGTGTCTTTCTCGCAGTCCATGTTGATGGTCAAAGCGATGAATATCCTAATCTCGTCACACGAGATCTAACGTCTTCTTCACGAGCGAGGTGCACCGAAGGAGACGGAGATTCCATGAGCAAATACTATGGCAGCATAACGACGATATTGCGGTGACGGACTCTCTAAATGGATCTATGGTGGACGACCATTATAAGAGAGGGGGGAGGGGGTTAGCATGTGGAGAAATATAGAGGGAGAGGGAGCATTCGTAATCGTGTATCTCAAAGAGTAAGTGGTGCCTCTTCTTATATAGGGTTTTGGGAGTCCATGGATCCCAATCCATAAACATCACACAATCAACGGGCATGATTTGTGTTTCTTTCAATGGCCATGATCTTGTTATGAAAACACAACAATAATTAATTTAATTTAACTTAATATATATATATATCAATAAATCAATATATTTAAATTCAAATAAAATCAATTAATTATCATTGGAGATAGTGTGGAGATAAATCATATCCCCTAAAAAGGGGGGCGGCTACCAATTATCTCATGAGATCACCAAGATTTACAACAACAATTGTTGAAAAATATTTCACAAAAATAATTCATAATTATCTTATGAAATATTGCAATCATGCCATTGGAAAATTGTGAATCACATTCACATTCCAAAACAAAATGTAAATTATATTTTCAGTTAATTATTTAATGTGAATCCAATTCACATCAATAATTAATCAACAAATATAAATTACAAATAGATCTCTCTTATATATTATAAATTACATTTATAATATATATGATTAATATGGATAGTGCTATCCACATTATTCATATCCATGATAATTAACTCGCATTTAATCATCTTGGATCTCTATTCTCCTGTGCCCAAATAATATGAATCACATTCACATTATTTAGATCTTTGATAATTAAATCACATTTAAGTATCTAAGAAGCCCTCTTTATAGTATGAATCGAATTCATATTAATCATGATAATTAAATCACAATTAATTATCCATTTTCTCAATGCTCGGATACATATATCAACAATGAAATTATTGATGAATCCACGATTCATCGCCTTTATTCTTTTATTTTAGCTTCAATTTCTTAGTCAAACACCTGTAAATACCCATTAATTTCATAAATTTACCATTTTGCATGCATTTGTTAAAATTGCATTTTTAACACTTTTTGTACATAAATAAAAGAATAAAGAAGAAAAGAAAAAGAAAAGAAAAATAAAGGATGTAGTTATGCAATAAATACAGACTGACCCAAACCCCGAGAGAAGGTCAAGACTTGACCTGATCGACCAGGAATAAAGTAGGGGGAGATAGGGTCGTTTGTCAGAAAAAATCAAAAATATCTTGTAAATATTTTTCATGTACATTTGTACAAAACTTACATTATTTTATCTGTACATAATGTGACCTCAAACTAATTATTTTCGTAAATAAAAGTTGTAAATAAAATTGTGTTGTAAATAATAAAAATATTTGTAAAATAAAATATTGTATATATTGCAAATAATTACACCCAGAAAAAGCCACAAAGTGATAATTGAAACATCAATTCCGGCTCCATACAAGCTCAAATTGAACCAAACTCACTTCCATCATACTATAAATTAAATTATCTTTCAAATGGCTGTGGGTTCATTATTTTTGGAGTTACAGTTAAAAAGTCGGTTTTCTGGGGTGTTTTGTGCAGTTTTCCTATATATTTGATGAACATATTTATTTATATTTATTTTTATACATAATATATATTGTAAATATTGTTTTCATTAAAAAATTAAAAAAATTTAAAAATTAAAAAAATCCTTTATAAAAATTATTTCCTTATTTGCACCTATGTACATTATATTATATGTATATAATATATGTATACAATTAATTTCCCTAAATAAAAATTACCAAAAAAATTAATTATCTCACATTAATTAATTTAATTTATTTAATTACGAAAATCATATGTAATTATTTAATTTATTGAATTTATTTGAATTCATTTGATTTGATAACTTACCTTTTATGTGAAGATTTGATTTTGTGCTTTAAATAGCCACCATTAAGGTGGCTAATTGATTTTTGGAAATTATTTAATTTATTCATTTTATTTAATTACGAAATTCGTTTTTAATTATTTATTTATTTTATTTATTCAATTATTTTATTTAATTAACCAATAAACACTTTCCTCATTTGTGAATATCTTCCATTTTTGATTTTCTTCTCTTTTTAATGGGCTCCTCCTCCCTCATTCACACTTGATCGATCTTTGGCGGAGAGGAGCCCGGTTTTCGAGAGAATTCTTGTTGAAGAGGGTCCTAGCCTCCGATCCAGTCGGTGACAGCGGCTTGAGCTTCGTCGAGGCCATCATGGCTTGTCCGATCCCCGAGGTGAGATCCACTTTTACTTGTCTTTTTCCCTAGGTAATCGTAGATTTAGATTTTTACGTAGGAGTAGGGAGTAGTTTTTAGATTAAAGATCCCAAAATATTTCTCCACATAATTTGCCTCCGACACCGATTTTCATCTCATCTCGTTATCCCTCCATATTCACGTTCTACCTTACACGACCTGTCACCTCCGACCACGCACGGTGGTCGGAGTCTAGGATCTATCTTTCATTTCGCGCAAGATCCTCCCATTCACCGTTCCCATTTTTGTGTATAAATAAAAAACAATATAAAATTATTTTTCCTGTTGGTCTCACATCTATTTTTGCAGGAAAATAAAAAAAATTAACTTTCTTCTTTAATCTCGGTTTTTGCAAGAAAACGAATAAAAAAATTGTTGTGTGTCTCTAATCTTTGTTTTGCAGGTAAAAAAAATAAAAAATATAAAAATATAAAAAAAATTCCTTTTTAGATTTCTGTTTACATCTGTTGATTTAAAAAACACAAAAAAATATATATATATATACATTTTTTTAACAATTTCCTGCAGGTTGCATAAAAATAAAAACAAAAAAAAATAAAAAAATCTCAACCGCCCGCACGCCCTCGCCGCCCTCCAGGGTGACGCCCGCGCCGATCGTGGCCGCGCCCTCCAAGCGGCTGCGGCACCCCCAGCGGCGCCCCCATCCGTGCCCAGCAGCGGAGGCCAGATCCGCCGCGCCCCCGCGCCCTCCGGCTCCGTCTTCTGCCATCTGCGCGGAAGCGCACCACCCGAAGCCCTCCTCGCAGCCGTTCCCCTCCTCTCGCGCCGCCTGACAGCGCGACCTCCTGCACCACCTGCGCCTGCCTGCGCGCAGGTGTCTCTCTCCTCGGCCCTTGCGCCCAGCCGCCCCGCAGGGCCCTTCCGTCGACAGCGCGCGACGCAGCCGCTGCGCCTCCACGCGCTCCCCTGTGGCGCGGCCACCTCCTCCGCGCCGCTCTGAAGCCCGTCAGCCTCCGCTCCTCTGCACCACCGCCGTTGCCTTGAGGAAGAAGAAGGGCGGCGGCGGCCCCAAGCCCTCCTCTCTTGTTTGCTGCTGTTAAGAACGAAAGGTGAAAGGAAACCCTAAGGGGGGAGAGAATTAAATTATTGAAAATATTGCATCTAAGCCCTCTGAGATTTTAAACTTGGCAAAAGAGTCCCCGCCTCCAGATCATGTGCCATGCAAATGCTATAGGGGTAAATTCCGCAGTTACTCCTGCAGTATCTTTATTATTATAATTTTAAGCAGAAACTTTCGGTAATTGCGTTTCAGTCCCCACTTTTCAGATTCGAACTTTACATGTTCTCTTTGATGGAATGAATGATTATCATGCTCTAAAAATTTTGCGAAAATTTGTGCTTGCTCCTGTGATGGTGTTTTACATTGTATAAAATTTTTGTCAAATTTTATTGTCATTTGATATATTAAAAAATTCAAAAACTGTGTCTTTTTACTTGTCAGAACTTTGAAAAATATAAAAAAAGGGTTGTGTGTGCTTTTTATCACTTGTGAATATTGTTCGTCTATTAAAAATTAAAAAAAATAAAAAATTCAAAAACCACTAAAAATTAGCTTTTCTGAAATTTGACTGCTTAGTTTTTCAAACGTGCTCCTTGTGTTCGACCCCGGTCGCTATACCAGGTAAAAAGAATAGCGAAAGACCGCTTACATTGTTTTCATCGATTTTTATCTTTTCCGAGTGGTTTTGATCATTTTTCCGATTGACCGCGCTTGGTGATTTGGGTCACAACGACCATTTTTATTTACATACTTAACCCGATTGTCAGTTCGTGTCATCAATTATCTATGAACCCTTTCAAGGATAATGCGCTTTCTCCGCGGATACTTGGAGATAAGGACAGTGCGATTGTATTGTTCCACGTATAGTGACTCGGATATTGAGATCAAATCTCAAATCCAGATCTTGCGGACCTCCCGTAGATGTTTAATTAAATCAAAGTCGTAGATCTAATCTTCTCATTGCATCTGAATCACATTCAGATCAATGTCAACATTTGGACTAAGATTAGATCACTTCTCTATGAGAGGAGTCACTAAAATCCAGACTTGTTTCATCACTCCTTAAGAATGGAAGCATCATGGTTCTACAATCGTTTATGATCACATCACCCTCAGGTATTCCCAATACATGTACATCTTGCATACTGGAAGATCCAGAATAAACCCGAAGTATTAGATCTCTTTTAGATTGTCTCCTTCAGGGTTTTATCATTAAGCTTCTCATTTGTTCATTGGGAGTTGGTATCAATCATATACTTTTCAAAAGCATATATCATACCCATGTGTTGATCATATACTTTCCAAAAGTTTATATCAAACCTACAAATTCAGTCAAGCTTCCAAAGCAAGATGACCGTGTACGGAATTTGATTCTTCCTAATATCTCATGAGTGAGTTCATGTCTTCTGGTTCCGTAATGAACCTATATGAACCCTTTGAGAGATCATATTACTCATATACCCTTGCTTGCACACCAGCGCACCGGTGGATAGACCTTGGTTAGGTCATCAACGTATTGGTCTACCAAATGTACATACTCAGACATATAGTAACACATATGTCTCCGGTCAGAGGATGCATGCCTATATCGTGACATCACACGACATATGACTTTGGTTATCTTGATCTCGTTAAGTCAACTCTTTGACCTAACTTATCTAACACCTCCGAATCTTTATTCCTATGCAGAGGACCTGCATCAAGAGGTCGGGCAGATATCAACCTTTATAAGAAAGGATTGCCATCTCCTACTCAGGTTGGAGATCATCTCTTAACAATCATTCCATGGTGCTTGATGAGTCCTCAATCTAAATCCTTAGATATTCATCCAAGCACCAACCTCTATGATTCAATAATTGAATCAGCAGTTGTATGATCGTAAGATGGTCATGGTACATAACCTTAATTGTACTAAGGGACCTATTATGCAAATTAGTTATTCTTCATTTCAGATCAGAGAATGATATTCGTAATAACATTTATTGCATAATGGCTCGCTATGGGCTCGCATGTCGAACGATCTTCTCCGCCACCATTCTGTTTTCCCTCCTCTCTCTTACCTCTCGCTTGAACTTGCTCAGCTTTTTCCTCAAGTGGGATAGCTGTTGTGATAGACAAGAAGCAATCGTACCCACACCCTCAATTGATTGCCAATGATCGGTTTTTATATACCAGAAGCCATCTTCAAGCAACCAAGTATTCTCAAATCTTAAAAAGGAGCGTGTGACATCCCTAACACCACTATCCCAAACAAGAGGTGAATGATCCAATCTAGATCTTGAACGAGAAGAAACACCACACAAGGGGAACACATGTAGCACCTCGGGGGAGATGAGGAAACGATCTAATCTAGAGTGGGATCCAGAGCTTCTCCATGTGTATTTAGTGTTAATCGCATTTAGAACTTCCAATTGTAAATCTCCAACCAAATCCACAAAATCTTGTGAGCCATGGTCCTGACCCCCTTATCCCTGGTCTATCAGCTGCAAACAAAGTGACGTTGAAATCACCAGCCATGACCCATGCTACATCAGGGAACACCTCTCTCACATCCCATAGCTCTGCCCAAAGGTTTCCCCAAAGTGAGCAATCGGTTGGGCCATAGACACAAGAAACCACTAATTGAGAATCAAGACGTTTCACAAGAAGCTCAACTATCAGTACAAATCTGCCTCGCCTTTCTAATAGTGAGTCAAACATGTCGTTATCCCATACCACAACAACGCCACTGGCATTGCCCACGACATTGAGCATCGAGAAGTTGTTCACACACCTCAAATCGAGAGAACTCCACAACACTTTTGAACACTCACTGAGCTTAGTCTCTTGAACGCACATTCCATGTTGTCATCTTCATTTACAACATGTGAGTCTTCTGATGACAGAGATCATCCCCGCTGTAACACCCCCAACACCCAAGGTACGGGGAGAGCGTGCAATATCGGTATTGCACGACCGTGTGGTTCGGTGGCCATACTATGAAGTTCTGGAGGGCTTCACCTTAGCTTGCGGATGGCTAAGGATGGGCTTTACCGCAGGAGTGCGGGTTCCCCTTGGCATAGTATAAGTGTTCGGCGGCACTTGATGGAGCTCGAGATGCAACATCCTACGTTGGAGCGTAGGGCCCATGATGAATCTCGTATTCATCATGCTAAAAGCCACTTATTAAAATCTCTGCTTAAACAAACCAATAAAAATCACCTCTAATTCTTTGATTTTATCATGTAATATATTGTGTATAAATTACCATTAATTTATTGTATTTAATTGCCCTTATTTTTCTGTAAATATTTTATCACTCAAAACCCCTAAAAATTAGGTAGATAACTAGTCTATAAATCACTGACCCTTAAAAAGATAAAAAATACAAAAAGATCTCAAATCCGCAAACTTGGTGTTTTTATTCCCTTAAAAATACCCCCAAAAATATGTTTTTTTATAAATGACCTCTTTTGGCTTTTTAACCAACATGAAAGTTGTAGATCTCATCAAGACGAACAACTTTCATGTTTTGACTTTTTCCAAATTCGGCCTCTAACTATTTCTTTTGTATTTTTCTTTGTAATTTTCCAACGAATTTTCTTATTGGGCCACGTGGCACCCTCTGGGTCGCCCACGTGGCCCACTTCTCCTCGCGCCACCCGGCCCTCTTCTGGGCCGTTGGATCACACCAGATCCGCCTCCATCCTAGCCCTCCACGACCGCTTCGCTTCCAGCCATTGGATCTGACTCCAGATCTAATCTCGGCCGCTACTACGCGCCTAAATCTAAGCCCTCCGATCCGCTTCCTATCCCACGCCCATCCTTGCGCCACGTCTCCCCTCCTCCAGAGCCACACGATGTCACTTTCATCCTACGGTGGCCGACGCTCCACGTCACACCTCTAATCTCCACCGAACGATCTTCTCCAACTCTCCATCACAACCACTCATTAGCGCCTAAACCTCCGCCGTAGGATCAGATCTTTGATCTGATCCCATCCCTTCGCCAGCGCACCCCTCCTGACTGTTGGATCGTTCGATCCAACGGTCCAAAACCCATCGTCTACCTCCGTAACCCCCCTCGCCCCCAGCCGTTTCATCGCGCATCCTCCGCCCCCTTCCTTTTCTGGCCAACACCTCCGACCGCCTCTCTTGCTCATAACGCCACCTACACGAAGCCATGACCTCCGCCATCCTCGCGCCTTCATCAAATTCCCTCGCCGTAACCCCCCTCTCCATTAACACCCCGTTCAAAGTAGCCCCGCACCTCTGTAACGTCCGACCTCCTTCACCTATAATACCCCCACCCCCGTCACCGGAAGCCGTGTCCACCATTTTGGGCTATGCTCTAGCCTCCTCCGCCCCTCCGGTGACAGCGGAGGGGCTGAATGTCCAGGCCAAGATGAGCCTAGCCCGGTGTTGACCCACGTCGGTCTTCCGCCGTGCTCCGGTGATCTTCAATCGCCACTCAAGCTCCGAGGAGGCAGCTGGCCTCGTGGGCGACGACCGGAGGTTCCTAAGGAGCCTCAGCCCAAGCTGCTCCGCCCGCCATCAAACCTTGCTCCGGCAAGGTGCCTTGCCCCCTACTTCTCCTCATTATCACAGTACCCCCCCCCATCGTTCACCCCCATCCGACAAGTCCTACACCTTCGCAATCTCATCAGCACCCTCGCGCACCATTCTCCTTCCTCCAGAACCCCCTCGCTCCCCGACTCCGCTCCTCCGTCCCCACGGCGGAGGACTCGCCTGAGCCACCATCTTCTCCACCTCCGCCGGCTCCCATTTTGCCTCCTGCATGTCGCAACATACCTCCACACGCTTCGGCTATGTGCTTCTAACCATTGCAGGTACAAACATCTTCACTGGCCGGACGTAGCACCTGAGCTTCAACTCCACTCTCCGCCGCAGGTGCAGCTCCACCGTTCAGCCGTTCAAGACATCTTTGGAGCTTCGCCAGCTCTCCAGCTTCGTCGCGGACCTCTCAGCTCCATGGCCTGACCTTCAGGCAAGCACTGGGAGCGCGACGGAGCTATGGCATGGTCACCGGAGCCCCGCCTCCTCCGGTGGCCTACGGGGGAAGAGGAACGAACAGCACCAGGATCGGACGGCTCTGATGCAACCACGTGGGATGACCCTAGCCTACTGCCAAACCTCCAGGCTCGGGTCATCCGAGCCTCAAGCTGAGCCACAGATCACAACCACGTGGCCCCGAGCCCGAGCCGCCTCCCGAGCCTGGGTCCTCACGTGCACTGCACATGGGGCCTGGGTAATTTACAGAGAAGACCCTGACAGAATTGATATTTACACCTTGGTCCCCAGGCACGTGCCTCACGTGCGTGCCTGGGTAAATTTCAGGGAGACCCTCCAGGTTTTGAAAATTTGCAAAAAGGCCCCTGCGCGCAAATGGAGAATTTACAAAATGGCCCAGGCGGTTTTTGGTATTTCCATTTAGGTCCCTTCAGGGATCTAAATGCAATATTTATCCCTTTATTTTATTGCATTTTTGTTACAATTATGCCCTTGCACTGTTTTTAGCATAACTTGAGCATCCTAGGTCCAAATTGCATGATTTTAGTGTCGTTTTGATCCTTATTTTATCCTCTACATTCTAGCATACTTATTTGCTCCATTTGACACTGTTTTAATTTAAGTGATTTTTTATTTGAAACATTGGACCATGCTCTACTTGTCTTGCTTGATTTGATGACCGGTTCTTAATGATGTGTTCAAAATGACTCTAACTTCATTCTATATTGCGTTGCTCTCATTTGAGGATATAATTCTGGTATTTTATTCATCATGCATATGCTTTGCATTACTTGCCCATGCATCACTTTAACTTGCATAAAAACAAGATAAAAAAATTGCATATATCATAGCATCGCTTTGCATTGCCTTGTAAATTGCATATGGACCTGAAATTGAAATTAATTGACATTATGCCTTCATGAATCGAAATTCAATACACACATTAGGTTGCCGTATCCCTGTGTTCGACCTTGGTACACTTGCCAAGTATAAATATTCCACAGCATTCAAAGACTGTGGTATTTGCATGAATAAAATTCGCCTCCTGTACTACAGCATAATTCCATAATATTATTGAGGCGAATTTTACGTTCATCAAATGGCGCCGTTGCCGGGGATACGGCTTTTCTTAATTTTTGGATTTGATTTTCTTTATTTATTTCAAAAATTTTCAGGTCTTCATTTCATGCATCATTTCTTTGCATATCAATTGCTGATTTATTGTCTCCAGGTTTTCTAACGTTTATCTTTTGTGGCAGGGCCCATGGTGATCGAGGACACTTGATCCTCATGGAGGCATGAAGTCAAGAACTTCCGCTGAAGAGGCCGCGAAAGAACCTGTGAAGGATTTGGGAGATTTTTAACAGTTAAATTGCATTGCATTTTGTAAAAAAAATCTTGCATCTGCATATTTATTTTCAGTCTTGCATATTGTACACAAAAAAATCCCCCCCCCACACACACCCACACACCTACACTGCACATGCACATACTCACCCCCACCCTCCCCCTGTATATTTCTCTCTCTCTCTCTCTCTCTCTCTCTATCTATCTCTCTCTCTGTGTGTATCTATTCTTCACAAACCCCCTCCCCTCATCCTTGTACTATAGACATCCCCCCTAACACAGACCTTACTTCGGCTATTTGTAGCCTAAGTATGGGGGGGGGGGGGCTGCCTGCTTATCCCTCCCTCGTTCTGTCTTCTTGTGCTTAGGCCGATTTTGGCCTAAGTATAGGGGGACCCTCCTCCTCAGTTCCGCTATATCACCCTGTACTTGAACCGAGCCTTGGCTTCATGGCACTTATGCTATGAGGACATAGCAAATTTTAAGTATAGGGGGGTATACTGTATATTATTGTATATTTACTTTAGCCTTTGCTCGCATTTTTAAACTTTTTAAAATTTTATTTTCGGGCTGGGTTTTGGTAAACCTGTGAACTGAGTTTAGTAAAAACCTTGTAAAAATGTTTTCTTAAAAATTGAGGTATTAATCTTCGTAAATAACCCCTTTTCAAAAAAAAATGGAACTTGACTCTGACTACTAGGCTTAGTAGACATTTTCAGTGAGGAAACTTCTGTCTCCCTTAGCAGAGTGGGTGGTTTAATGGACACCGCATATGGCACCGTCCTTAAGGATCACGGGTCTCGACCCGCACTTACACCCATACTGGCTGAGAGTGGATACTTTTATTTATTTGAGCCTGGGTCAGTCATTGTCTCTCCGACAAAAAAAATAAAAAATAAATAAAAACCCATAAAAATTTGCAAAAGATAAAAATCACACAAAAAGTTGCTAACCTAAGGAGTTGGTGTATTCCTGACACAGTCACATTCACTCAAGGCTTGAGGATTTTGAGGACACTGGATCTCTGGGATCTTGAGAGTCTGAGTTAACATGCCTTACTCATTAGGGTTTACATGACTTAAATATCCACACTCCTCTGGTTTGAAAGATTTGAGTGCTATATTGCACTCTTCATCTCTACCTTCAAGAAAATATGATCAGCACAATCACTTCCACAACTGCATGATTGATGAGCTGAGATGAGATATCACTTGAGGAACTAGGACCAGAGATTTGAGTTTAGACCCGATCTTATGATATTCGAGGATGGGATAAAGTTAATGAAGGCTTCAGAAAACCTGAGTGTCAGCAAATCCCTAGCCAGTATGTGAACAAGATTCATATGCTATCTCTTTGATATTTACCTAAAAGTGCCAGGGTGTGATGAAACTTAAAGGAACTTGTTGATCAATGTGCGCCAATCTCTTGGTAAAAGCAGTGGAGCTAGCCAACAAAAGAAATGAAATGTCAAAGAAAAAGCTCTAAATCCAAAGTCAAATTCTAAATGAGCTTCCATCAATGGCGAGCGCTCCCAAAACATTTTCAAAGTGTCCACTTGGACCAAGCGCTAAATAGGACCAAGGAGTCGGGCTGACACCACAAAAAGGGCCCTGCATCGTAAGCGATACAAGTCTGGGTGTCGAAGGTATCTTAGATACTCAGAAAAGACACACCCCGATGTATTCCCAGAAAAACAAGTGCAGACGACTCCAACTCTCTTGACGGACACATTGATCAACAAAATAATAATATACATGTGTTGAGTAAAAGGCACTCGAGAGGCCCCTTGTTCCAATGTGAGGGTGAGAAAATTAGATACAATCCCAGTACCTCCATCATCTGGCCGTCCATCAACATTTCAAAGTCTGACAAACTAATGAGACTGTTGACTGAAGTAAGAATAGACTTATTCCCTAGTATTGAGGATTAGGTCTAGAGGAGAATCTTTGGAACTGGAACTTTGGGTGATGCATCGACTCGGCTCTCATGAAATGCAGTACACTAAATATCATATCCTTACACTATATGTACAAAAAGAGAGTCTGATAATCAAAGAAGTTGGATTCCTTCTGACTAAGGCTTGGATAAACCCAGAATTTTAGGATCACTAAGGTCAAGTGTCTTTGAAAGATCGAGCCTTGAAAATTTCACGCGTACTGTCAGGAATTAATCCGACTCCTTCATTCTTCAGATGCTCGAGGACGAGCATAGTTTAAGTATAGGGGTATGATGAATCTCGTATTCATCATGCTAAAAGCCACTTATTAAAATCCCTTCTTAAACAAACCAATAAAAATCACCTCTAATTCTTTGATTTTATCATGTACTATATTGTGTATAAATTACCATTAATTTATTGTATTTAATTACCCTTATTTTTCTGTAAATATTTTATCACTCAAAAACCCCTAAAAATTAGGTAGATAACTTGTCTATAAATCATTGACCCTTAAAAAGATAAAAAATACAAAAAGATCTCAAATCCGCAAACTTGGTGTTTTTATTCCCTTAAAAATACCCCCAAAAATATGTTTTGTATAAATGACCTCTTTTGGCTTTTTGACCAACATGAAAGTTGTAGATCTCATCGAGACGAACAACTTTCATGTTTGACTTTTTCCAAATTCGGCCTCTAACTATTTCTTTTGTATTTTTCTTTGTAATTTTCCTACAAATTTTCTTATTGGGCCACGTGGCGCCCTCTGGGTCGCCCACGTGGCCCACTTCTCCTCGCGCCACCCGTCCCTCTTCTGGGTCGTTGGATCACACCAGATCCGCCTCCATCCTAGCCCTCCACGACCGCTTCGCTTCCAGCCATTGGATCTGACTCCAGATCTAATCTCGGCCGCTACTACGCGCCTAAATCTAAGCCCTTCGATCCGCTTCCTATCCCACGCCCATCCTTGCGCCACGTCTCCCCTCCTCCAGAGCCGCACGATGTCACTTTCATCCTACGGTGGCCGACGCTCCACGTCACACCTCTAATCTCCACCGAACGATCTTCTCCAACTCTCCATCACAACCACTCGTTAGCGCCTAAACCTCCGCCGTAGGATCAGATCTTTGATCTGATCCCATCCCTCCGCCAGCGCACCCCTCCTGACCGTTGGATCGTTCGATCCAACGGTCCAAAACCCGTCGTCTACCTCCGTAACCCCCCTCGCCCCCAGTCATTTCATCGTGCATCCTCCACCCCCTTCCTTTTCTGGCCAACACCTCCGACCGCCTCTCTTGCTCATAACGCCACCTACACGAAGCCATGACCTCCACCATCCTCGCGCCTTCATCAAATTCCCTCACCGTAACCCCTCTCTCCATTAACACCCCGTTCAAAGTAGCCCCGCACCTCTGTAACGTCCGACCTCCTTCACCTATAATACCCTCACCCCCGTCACCGGAAGCCGTGTCCACCATTTTGGGCTATGCTCTAGCCTCCTCCGCCCCTCCGGTGACAGCGGAGGGGCTGAATGTCGAGGCCAAGATGAGCCTAGCCCGGTGTTGACCCACGTCGGTCTTCCGCCGTGCTCCGGTGATCTTCAATCGCCACTCAAGCTCCGAGGAGGCAGTTGGCCTCGTGGGCGACGACCGGAGGTTCCTAAGGAGCCTCAGCCCAAGCTGCTCCGCCCGCCATCAAACCTTTCTCCGGCAAGGTGCCTTGACCCCCTACTTCTCCTCATTATCACAGTACCCCCCCATCGTTCACCCCCATCCAATAAGTCCTACACCTTCGCAATCTCATCAGCACCCTCGCGCACCATTCTGCTTCCTCCAGAACCCCCTCGCGCCCCGACTCCGCTCCTCCGTCCCCACGGCGGAGGACTCGCCTGAGCCATCATCTTCTCCACCTTCGCCGGCTCCCATTTCGCCTCCCGCACGTCGCAACATACCTCCACACGCTTCGGATATGTGCTTCTAACCATTGCAGGTACAAACATCTTCACTGGCCGGACGTAGCACCTGAGCTTCAACTCCGCTCTCCGCCGCAGGTGCAGTTCCACCGTTCAGCCGTTTAAGACATCTTTGGAGCTTCGCCAGCTCTCCAGCTTCGTCGCGGACCTCTCAGCTCCATGGCCTGACCTTCATGCAAGCGCTGGGAGCGCGGCGGAGCTATGGCATGGTCACCGGAGCCCCGTCTCCTCTGGTGGCCCGCGGGGGAAGAGGAACGAACAGCTACCGTCCGATCACCAGGATCGGACGGCTCTGATGCAGCCACGTGGGATGACCCTAGCCTACTGCCAAACCTTCAGGCTCGGGTCATCCGAGCCTCAAGCTGAGCCACAGATCACAGCCACGTGGCCCCGAGCCTGTGCCGCCTCCTGAGCCTAGGTCCTCACGTGCACTACACGTGGGGCCTGGGTAATTTACAGAGAAGACCCTGACAGAATTGATATTTACACCTTGGTCCCTAGGCACGTGCCTCACGTGCGTGCCTGGGTAAATTTCAGGGAGACCCTCCAGGTTTTGAAAATTTGCAAAAAGGCCCCTGCGCGCAAATGGAGAATTTACAAAATGACCCAGACAGTTTTTGGTATTTGCATTTAGGTCCCTTCAGGGATCTAAATGCAATATTTATCCTTTTATTTTATTGCATTTTTATTACAATTATGCCCTTACACTGTTTTTAGCATAACTTGAGCATCGTAGGTCCAAATTGCATGATTTTAGTGTCGTTTTGATCCTTATTTTGTCCTCTACATTCTAGCATACTTATTTGCTCCATTTGACACTGTTTTAATTTAAGTGATTTTTTATGTGAAACATTGGACCATGCTCTACTTGTCTTGCTTGATTTGATGACCGGTTCTTAATGATGTGTTCAAAATGACTCTAACTTCATTCTATATTGTGTTGCTCTCATTTGAGGGTATAATTCTGGTATTTTATTCATCATGCATATGCCTTTGCATTACTTGCCCATGCATCACTTTAACTTGCATAAAAACAAGATAAAAAATTGCATATATCATTGCATCGCTTTGCATTGCCTTGTAAATTGCATATGGACCTGAAATTGAAATTAATTGACATTATGCCTTCATGAATCGAAATTCAATACACACATTAGGCTGCCGTATCCCTGTGTTCGACTTTGGTACACTTGCCAAGTATAAATATTCCACAACATTCAAAGACTGTGGTCTTTGCATGAACAAAATTCACCTCCTGTACTACAACATAATTCCATAATATTATTGAGGCGAATTTTACGTTCATCAGCCCACTGATGACATGGCATGATGACATGGCGTGCTGATGAGGCAGACGACATGGCATGCTGACGGAGCGGGTGACAAGGCGTCGGTTGCCAAAGACGAAGGGATGCAAGATAAAGAGTCATGTGCACGAAGAGTCACCTTGGAAGATGAAGGGTCTCCGTAAAAGACGAAGAGTCATGACTATTCATTGTACATGTAATAATGATGTCCTTTCGTATGCCCCCGGCTTGTCTATATAAGGAGGGGTAGAGCTCATTTGTAGATATCACACTCAGAATGAGTCTCTTGCAATACAAAAGGGTTTTGTGCCAATAGATCTTGTGTCCTTGTGGTTGAGTGCTTGTGTTCGAGTATTCTAGTGGCATGGTTGCTTGGTGTGCAGGTGTACATCCTGCATGCAAAAGGGAAGGCTGGTTAGCTTGCGCGAAGCTAACGCCGCACATGTTAGTCTCAAAAATCAAAGTTGTGATTTACCCCTGTGACAACTGGTATCAGAGCGAGGAATGGCGCCCAACACCGGAGATCGTCTTGCTTCCTTGGAGGGAATAGTGATGGAGATTCAATCCCAAATGGGAACTCATGCCCAACGCTTGGCTCGTTTGAAGGACGACGCAAGCGTGGATGTGTCAGACGTCATTGGCGATAGCCAGCGCTCGGTCGACGTAGTGAAGGCACTTGGGGAAAAGCTGGAGGAGATCGACTCCATGGTGCGAGATCTACTGGGAGAACTCTCCATCGTCAAGAGCGCGATCGCGAACGGGGGCTGATCTAGCGAGTCTCGTAGGCCAAAGGTCCCAGAACCCAAGTCCTTTTCAGGTACGCAGAGTGCCAAAGACTTGGAAAACTTCTTGTGGGACATGGAGGTGTACTTCAAAGCTGTCAAGACTCCTGAGGCAGAGAAGGTATCCTTGGCGGCGATGTACCTATCCGACTATGCGAAGCTATGGTGGAGGAGTCGTGTATCCGAAGGAAGACCAGATATCTCGTCTTGGGATGAGTTGGTGAAGGAACTGAAGGAGCAGTTCCTACCCACCAACACTGCTTGGGTAGCGAGGGAGGCGCTCCGAAGGCTGAAGCAGACAGGAACCGTACGGGAGTACGTGAAACAGTTTTCATCGCTGCTGCTGGATATCAAAGGTATGTTTGAAGAAGACAAACTTTACAATTTCATGGTGGGTCTCCAAAGCTGGGCTCAGGCGGAGCTCAGGAGGCAAGGAGTGAAGGACTCCAGACGGCCATTGCTGCTGCGGATGCGTTGGTCGACTACAAAGTCCAACCCACCATGGAGAAGAAGGACCTTGAGAAGACCAAGGCCAAACCCAAAGAGAAGAGCAAGGGGAAATTCAAGAAGTTCGGCAAGGCCGAAACTTCAAGGGAGGGTGTGGAATCCTCCAAGAAGGCCGAGCAACCCAAGGGGAAGGGCTGCTTCATTTGTGACAGGCCACATCGGGCGCGGGAGTGCCCGAAGCGGGAGAAGCTGAACTCCATGACCATGGAGGAGAACTCAGACGAAGAGGCGCGCATGACGAACCTCAAGTTGCTGCGCAATGTTCGCTTGTGTCCGCTAAAGTCGGGCAAAGAGGCGAAAGTGGAGGTGGAGCGCGAGAATCCAGAGTTGGTGTACCTCGATGTTGTGGTACACAAGAAGACCCTTTCAGCCATGATTGACACTGGAGCGACACATAACTTCATCTCCAGCAAAGAGTTCGGGAGCTTGGGAGTTCCCTTGGAGAAGAGCCAGTGCCGCGTGAAGCTTACCAACTTCGAGTCACTGAAGATCGAAGGTATGGCAAACTGCACTGTTCAGTTGGGTGAATGGAAAGGAAAGGTATGCTTCCTTGTGGTACCTCTTGACGACTTCCAAGTAATTTTGGGAGTTGAGTTCTTGAAGAAGCGAAGGCGTATGTAACGCCTTATCTGGGAGGCGTCTTCTTCGCGGCTGCAGATAGCCCTTGCTTCATCAGGGCTATCAAGAAGAAAGGACAAGCTGGAGCTATGTCCGCGATGCAAATTTACAACGGGCTGAAGAAAGGGGAGACGACGTATCTTGCTACGGTACGCGTCGAAGAAGATGGCGAGGAGACACAGCCATGCCCCAAGGCAGTAAAGAAGATGCTGGGCGAGTTCAAGGATGTGATGCCGAAGGAGCTGTCCAAGGAACTTCCACCGAAGCGAGACGTGGATCATGCTATCGAACTACTGCCAGGTACGGTGCCCCCTGCACTTGCACCTTATAAAATGCCCTTTGTACATCTGGAGGAGTTGCAGAGACAACTCAAGGAGCTGGTGGACGTTGGTCTGATGTGTCCAAGCAAAGCACCATATGGAGCACCGGTGCTGTTCCAGAAGAAGAAGGATGGGAGAATGCGGATGTGCGTGGACTACCGCACGCTGAACAAGGTGACGGTGAAGAACAAGTACCCCGTCCCCAACGTGGAAGACCTGTTTGATCGCTTGGGCCAAGCCAAGTACTTCTCAAAGATGGATCTCATGTCAGGATACTACCAGGTCCGCATCAAGGAGGGAGACGAACCAAAGACGGCGTGTGTTACGCGTTATGGGTCTTTTGAGTTCCTTGTAATGCCGTTTGGGTTAACTAATGCCCCGACAACGTTCTGTACGCTTATGAATGATGTCTTCCGCGATTATATCGACTCGTTTGTTGTAGTGTACTTGGATGACATAGTAGTGTACAACAGGACCCTGGAGGAGCATGTCAAGCATCTGCGGATGGTGCTTGAGAAGCTGAGGCAGAACCGGCTATATTTGAAGCAGAAGAAGTGCGCCTTTGGTTAGGAGACCATCTCCTTTCTTGGGCATATCGTGGGTGGAGGCACGATACGCATGGAGCCAAGAAAGACACAGGCAATTGAAGAGTGGGCAACCCCCACAAAAGCGACAGAGCTACGATCCTTCCTCAGATTGGTGAACTACTACAGGAAGTTCATCAAGGGATATTCCAAGAAGGCGGCACCCCTGACGGACCTACTTCGGAAGGATCAGCCTTGGAGATGGACGCGTGAATGCCAGGAGGCATTCCAGAAGCTCAAGAGGGCGGTGGTGGAAGAACCAATTCTGCGACTTCCAGACTTCGAGAAGCCGTTTGAAGTCCACACCGACGCATCTGATTATGCACTTGGCGGTGTATTGGTGCAAGATGAGCACCCTGTGGCTTACGAGAGCCGCAAACTGAATCCAGCGAAGAGGAGGTACTCCGTGCATGAGAAGGAGATGACAGCAGTGGTCCACTGTCTGAGGACATGGCGCCACTATCTTCTCGGATCAAAGTTCGTAGTGCAGACGGACAATGTGGCAACGAGTTGCTTTGCCACACAAAAGAAGTTGACTCCCAAGCATGTGCGATGGCAAGACTTTCTTGCCGAATTCGACTTCGAGCTTCGCTACAGGCCTGGACGGACCAACCAGGTAGCAGACGCTCTCTCAAGGAAGAGCGAACCAGAAGAGCCGAAGGTTGCGGTGATTGCATCAATCACCCGCGTGTCTGGAGACATGCTGGAGCGCATACGGGAGCAAACTCAAGAGGATCCGGTCACTTCACGCTTGGTACAACGCGTGAACGATGGAGAAGTCCGAAGATTCTGGATAGAGGAAGGCGTCCTCTATGCAAAGGGCAGGAGGCCCTATGTTCCCTCGAGCGGTGGCTTGAGGAAAATGTTGCTGAAGGAGGCACACGACGCACAATGGGCTGGTCATCCAGGAGTGGAGCGCACATTGGCACTCCTCTCCTCAAGCTACTTCTGGCCGAAGATGGAGGAAGACGTGGAAGTCTATGTGCGCACTTGTCTTGTATGCCAACAAGACAAGACAGAGAGGAAGAAGACGGCAGGTGATAAACGCAGAATTTAGAGCGGTTGTATTGACTCACAAGGCGAGTCAACAGTCGGTGTTTGACCACACAAAATCCTGAATTTAATCAACAAGTAACCCACACTAAAGATCAATAATTAGAAATAATGTGGAGTTAAAATTTATTTTCAACTCTGCACAAATGATGTATAGGGCAAAGTATGCAGAGAGTTCGAACACAGGGAGCAAGCAGGGTAATTCAAATACAAGTGTGTGTGTGAATGTGTGAAGTGTCTACACTAAGCAAGCAATAAAAGGAATTTTTGTGGGTTTTTAATTTTTAATTTTTTTTATTTTTTTTAAGTTTTTTTTTAATTTTTTATTTTGATTTTTAATTTTCTGATTTTTATAATTTTATATTTTATATTTTTTTTCTTTTTCAATATTGGAAAATAAGGACAATGTAACAAAGACAAGATAAAGTATTTATAAAAATGTGCAAAAATAACCAACAATTCACAAATAAAATGTTTTTGATATGTTTAGGATTTTTACTATTTTTTGTGATTTTTGGGTATTTTTCAAACTGTTTTTGGCATTTTAAAATACTGAAATAAGGGAAAATAGTGAAATATGTACTGGCTGTCAGTAAAATAGGAATTAAAATTAGCAAACAGCCACCGAACTTTTTCACACTAATTTTCCAATAAAGAGAAAGAATTATAGAATAAACAAGAACTGAGTTTGTGATTTTTGGAGTTTTCTAGGATTTTATATAGTTTTTTGAAGTTTTCGAGTGTTTTTAAATTTTTTAGGTTTTTCTTTTGAGATTTTAAGTGATTTTTGGACTGACACTAAAATAGGTTAAGATAGACACTAGGGAATTTTTTTTTGGAATTTTTCGAGATGTTTTAATATTTTTTGGCATTTTCTAAGCTAGACAGAGAATAAAAAGTATGTTTTTGATTTTTAATAAATGTAAAAATAAAATCAAATCAAAAAATAAAATTATGGCGTAGAAGCACAAGTTCACAGTAGCTGAAGTTCAAATTTTGAGAATTTTTGGGATTAAAACAAGGCCCTAACTAAATAGATCTAGCAAGCACAAGTTAAGGGCCTCGCAGGGGCATTTATGTAATAATCAGAAACGTCAGGGGCACGCCTGCAATTTTCGTAAAATTTTACACTTAAAATTCAATTTCTAGGACCAATTACAAAATACAAAACCCGCAGGGGTATCCTAGCAATTTCCCTCCAGGGCGCGTGCCTTGTATGCGCCTGGCGAGGACCAAAATGTGATTTTCCAAAAACCTGGGGGCTTACATGCAATTTCTCCAGAAATTTAACGCTTAATAAGAAATTTTTGGCACTAGAATGAAATAAATTAAAGTTCGAGGGCCTCTATGCAAAATGTCCTCACCTCACGTGTACAGGTCACGTGAGGTGACGTGGCAGAGGACCTAAATGCAAATAAAATAAAGACGAGGGTCCTTTTGCAAATTTTACAAAAATGTTTAAACTACGAATAAAAGTTACTGGACTAAAAGGAAAATACAAAAATAGCAAGGGTATACTTGCAAAAATCCCTCGCTGGGGCGATCCAACGGCGGTGGCGAAGTTGATGACGCGTGGCGGACATCCAACGGTTGGGGATTCGGCGCGATCCAGCGGCGTGGGACACGCCACTTATCCATGTGGCACCTTCTCCGGGCGCGATGACGGTTCGCCCGTGGACGTCTGAGATCAGATCTCAGATGAGATCCGACGGTGTCGGGTGCTGGCGATCGGACGATCCACGTTACACCTGGGGCTCCTTCTTGATCGGACGACAGCGAGGCGCGCTGGAGGAACAGGGAAGAAGGACCGCCGTGGCGACCTTCTTCCGGTGGTGGCACCTCGCTCCGGCTGTGGACGAGCTTCAAATCGGGCCCAGGAGGTTGCCGCATGTCTCCTCTGTTATCTGGAAGCAATGGAATGGCGCGAAGGAAGGCGGAGCTCTTCCACGGCGAGGAGGAAGTTGCGAAGCTCCAGGTGCTCCGGCGAAGACCCAAAAGCGCTCCAGACTCTTGGGTATGCTCCAGTACATGCGCAAAAAGGTTACGGAGGTCGAGGGCAAAATGCCTCGACCTCAGGTGGCTCTCGAAGGGGAATGACAGGCGAGATGGGGACTTGCCGGAGTTGCGCTCCGGCGAGGTGATCGATGAAGCGATCAGATGGGCGATTTGATGAGGAAAAAGGCTCAGATGAACATGAGTGAAATGAAGCTAAAGATAAGGTGGTTAGATGGCCCTCAAGCTCAGATAGAGCGAGGAAGAAGGGTACCTCGACGTCTTGGCCGGAGGTTGATTGGAACTCGCCCAAACGTTGCTGATCCACCGCCCTGACGAGTACTCCACGGAGCTGTCACCTCCAGAGAGTACTAGCGAGGTCAAGGGGGGAAGTTTGGATGGATTTGCGGTTCAAAAGGAGGAGGAAGTGAATGGGTGGTTTTTGAATAGTTGGTGGAGAGGTGAACTTCGAGGCGCGATCACGGGTGCGCCACGAAGATCTGGGAAGATCCACTAGGTCGCCGAGGATCACTGTTGTACCAGGTACAACTTTCATGAAGGAAGCAACTTCCCTCGAGCAACGCAATTGCGGTGAAAAAATCGAGAAAAGAGGGGTGCAGCGGGCTTCTGACAAGGGGGCAGGCTAGGGCCAAGGAGTTGACCGGCTGGTCAACATCCCAGGCCACCTGGTTGGTCCACGTGGACCAACCAGGAAAAAGCCCAAAAAATGTTTTAGAAATTCGTTTTAAAATAATAAATGAATTATTTAGATTTAGGTTATCTAATAAAAAAGATTTATTATTTCATAAATTATTTTATGGTCATATTTATTTATTTTTTAGAGGTGTATTTTTACAAGTTGCTTTTATACCCCTATATAGGTACATTATCTATAGGTTTGATTGTTTGATTTTTTATTTAGGTATTTTTATTTTTATTATTTTTATTTAGTATTTTCTAAAATCATAAAATACTTTTATATATACAAATATATTTTTATTTCATTTTTCTGATATGTTATGTACATTAAATAAAATATAAGTGTGAAAAGTGTAGGTATAAGTATAGGTATAATACCTGTATAATCTATATAAGTTTATTTTTAATTTTATTTTTCTTTGCATTTTTATTCTAATTTTAATGCACATATTATTATAAGTAATAATTACAACATTATAAAAATATAAAAATATAAAAATAATGAATAAATAATAAATTGAATATTTTATTCTGTACAAGTATACGATGTGGGTCCAAAACTCAACTTTCAAACCGTAGCTCCGCCAAATGCGAAATCACCGCCAATAAATAGATTATTTTATTCTATATACAATTAAAGGTGAGTTTGCTGCATTTGGAGTTGTCAGTTGTGAGATACTGGTCTGGGAAGTTGGGATTCTGGGTTTTTATTCAGACCATAACTTTTTATCTATACATTATTTTTCTGTGAAATTAATTTTGTATTTTTCTTTATAAAATTGTCTACAACTTTCATGTACAAAGTTTCTTTATTTGATGTATAAAAAGTGGAACCAAAAATAGGTCCCAAAATGAATAAAGAATGAATTAAATAATATAGGTATTTGACCCTTATCTCCCCCTACTTTATTCCTTGTCGACCTATTCATCAAGATACCTAGGTCTCGGGGTTTCGGGTCATAAAATATTTACAATATTTTATTCTTTTTCTTTTCTTTTATTTATTCTATAATTTTGGCCTTAATTACAGTATTTTATACACTATTTAGCTGCACATGCATGAATGCTAAGATGATGGAATTAATGCTATTTACAGGCATTTGCTAGGGTTTTTGATGCCAAAATGATAGAATAAAGATGATGAAATGTGGATTCATCATCCCCCTATACTTTACCTTTGCTAGTCCCTAGCAAACACTTATGCAATAAGTGCAAAGAGAAAAGAAAGAAAAGAAAAAGAAGAACTTGGATTTAATTTGATTATTAAACTTGTCTTCACAAAATCAAAGTTTGGAGCTTAAGTCAGACCTTTGGAATTTTAGTGCGGTCAGAACCTTAATGAGAACCAAATTTGAAATCCAACAGTCCTTGAGAATCCCAAAACTCTGTCCAAGTCTCCTCAATAGCCAGGTCAGAAATACTTCAACTCATATGCAAACTCTTGCGACTATGAGTCTGACTCGTACAGTGTAAGTAATATGTAGCTCCCCACCTCAGAAGTAACAAAGAAACAACCTCCCCCATCCTGATAACTCTAATGCCTCGGTCTAGCAACTCTTTCCTCGAGAAGCGGGGTATTCCCTTCTAAGTTCAAGTGCAACCGGCTCAAGAAGAGGGGGAATAAGAGGTATAGAATTTTGGGAGCTCAACCAGTGTAGCTAAGTCTCCCGCTGCAGGCTTCATGAGATATAACATGGATACCATAAGCTTTTGCTTTATTGGACTATATACACTCCGGTGGGGTTATTAACTTTTCAATCCGACCCACCACTTTTTTGGAGTTCTTTTTGCATTTTTTTCATCATTTTTTTTCAATTGCATCTGTACAACATATCTACATGGTGCAGCATATATACAAGAAATTTTCCTCTTGAGCCAGTAGACTATCCCTCTTTTGAAGCTTTATTGCAACCCACGGCTTCTCTCTTTAGCCTTCATCACCACTAGACCAAGTTGAGGCGCACTTCCTTCACTAGAAGAAGAAGAGAGGTTCCGCCTAGAAGTACTACCCTCATATGCTACCCCAAGCCAAAGGAAACTGCCTCCTCACCACCTCATCCGTGGAGAGCTATGTGAAAGGTGCAGGTGTCCAAGTTAGGTCATTATCAACAAGAGTCGTGCGTGTGCTCCGAAATACTCTACTTAGGTAGTCAAGAATCCATTGAACCAAGTCTCGTGATCCTCAAAGAATTAAGTCAACTAGACTTGAAGTACCTCAAACCCAGTTCCTATAAGGTTCCTGTTATTAGGTAGATTTTAAGGTCCAATCAAGCTCCAATCTCCGGATTTTACTTAGACTTGTTCAACTATCAAACTCAATCCGAAAAATACGAATGCTATGCAATGTAGAAAATATTTTTGTAATGCAATTTTCAAAGATTTTGAACTTTTTATAGACTTTTGAAAAGATGATGATGATGCATATGTAGATGCAATTTTTTTTGTATTTTTCAAAGAAATTTTTTGGATTTTCATTTTGCAAATGTTTTTGGGATTTTTTTGAAAACAAAAAGGTTTTGGCTGAAAAATAGGTGAAAACTATGTAAACAGGAGTGCTTCTTATATATACAAGAAGTGGATTTTTAAGACTTTACAAGGGTAAGTGATCAATTTTATACATATATATATAGTGAATTTTGGTGAGATGTAAGTATTCCTCAAACTTATTTGACACAAACTTTTCACATAATTTTTGAAAACTATAGTCCAACATAGTTTTTACAAACATTTTACAAATATGTACACACATTTGAAAATCATTTTGCAAAGGCCTTCAAAACAGTATGTATAGATTTTTCAAAATATTTTTGCAACCATTTTTCAAACTATTTGCAAATCATTTTTCAAACATTTTATTTCACACAAAGAAAATAATTTTTTACAAAACACACACATTTTTACACAGGTTGAAAACATGTAACAAAATATTTTCAAAATAGTTTTTAATAGATGTTCACAAAGTTTTTCACACTATTTTTCAAACATTTTGCAAAAAAACATTTTCACCTGATTTATTAATCAGTAAAGAATTTGAGGAACAAAACACCATTTTATTAGAGATTTTTAATGAAGTTTAAAGAATTATTAGCCATATTATTTAGAAAAATACGAAAGAACGAGTTATGGCTAAAGTATATACACAGTATATACGACCCCCCTATACTTAGCTAGAGCTATGTCCTCATAGATCGAAGAGAAAAGAGAAGACATAACTCGTACTAAGTATAGACAAGTCCAAAGAATAAAGAACTAATGAATGAACCAATGAGAAGTTGACCGTCCCCCCTATACTTAGGATCAAATAATCCTAAGTATAGCAGACTGTACACAAAGCAGGGAGGGTCAAGGGTGGGAATGAACAGATCGTACTCAGATTGTCTCCCCCTATACTTAGGGTAAAATATCCCTAAGTATAGACAAGAAGAGGAGACAATGGAGAGGATCGAAGAATAGAGAAACTCGGGGTGCACGCCCCCCTATACTTAGGACAAAATACGTCCTAAGTATGAAAAACTGTATACAAGGGCGGCACCTTTTTGATAGATAGAGAAGATAGAAAAGGAAAAGAAGAAAAGAAGAAAATAAATCAACAGATGAAAGCGTGATATGAACAGATGGATCTGTACAGCGGAAGATGGACTTGATCATTATGTATGAGATGCAGATGATGTGAGTCAAAGAGCATATCTCATACCAGAAGAATGGGGGCAATGTCAATGGTCGGCGGATAATGATCTAGATATAGCTTCAGGCGTTGACCATTGACGCGGAAGGTAGAGGAAGATGACGGTTCGGATATGTCGATGCTGCCATTGTCATGTACCTTCCTGACCACATAAGGACCTTTCCACTTGCTCTGCAACTTCCCTGGAAATAATTTCAGCTTGGAATCAAACAACCATACTCTCTGATCTGGCTCAAACTGTTTATGGCTGATATGCGAATCGTGCCATGTCTTCACTTTCTCCTTGTACTGTAGGCTGTTGGAAAAGGTTGTATCTCTCAGTTCTTCCAGGGCTGCCAATTCTGCTCTTCTCTGTTCTCCTATACTCTCGGGATCTAACAGTAACTCAGTGACTGCCCAAAAAGATTTATGCTTGATCTCCACTGGCAGATGGCACGGCTTGCCATAGACGAGACGAAAGGGAGATGTCCCCAATGGATTCTTGAAAGAAGTTCGATAAGACCACAAGACCGAGTCCAAAAGTTGTGACCAATCCTTTCGGTCTTGGCGGACTACTTTCTAAAAGATTGTTTTTATCTCTCGGTTCGAGACTTCGGCAAGACCATTAGTCTGAGGGTGATAGGAGTGGCAACCAGATGGTCAATGCCGAACTCGTCTGCAAGGGCCCTAACCTTGTCATTGATGAAATGAGACCCCCCGTCTGAAATCAAGACTCTAGGTACCCCGAACCATGAAATGATATTTTTCCTCAAGAATTTGCACATGGTTTTAGCATCTGCGGCTCGGGCGGGGATGGCCTCAACCCATCGACTGACATAATCCACAGCGAGCAAAATATGCTCGAATCCCTGACTCTTAGGAAATGGGCCCATGAAATCAATCCCCCATGCATCAAAAACCTCACAGAAGTGAATGGGTTGCATGGGCATCATGTCTCTCTGTCCGCAGGTTCTCATTTTCTGACAGTCAGTACATCTCTTCACGAACTCATCAGAATCCTTGAAGAGAGTAGGCCACTATAGGCTGGATTGAAGCACCTTCTGTGCTATCCTTTTTCCAGAATGGTGTCCTCCTGCCTCAAGCTTGTGACAGTATGTGAGGACGCTATGCTGTTCTTCTTGAGGAATGCACCTCCTCCAGATGCTATCCCCTCCTTCATGATAAAGGACGGGATCCTCCCAATGGTAAAACTTGGCCTTAGCTAGGAAGGTCTCAAGTTTCTGCCTGGGCCAACCCTGAGGGACTGTCTTGGCAACAAGATTGTTTACAAAGTCAGCATACCATGGGAGTGAGGTGATCGTCAAGATTGCCTCGTCTGGAAATGTTTCTGTGATAGGTGCACTGGGCTCAGATTCCTCAAGATTCTCCAATCTGGAGAGATGATCCGCCACCACATTCTTGACTCCAGGCTTGTCCTTAATCTCAATATCAAATTCCTGGAGTAGAAGGATCCATCTGGTAAGACGTGCTTTGGCATCCTTCTTAGCCATTAAGTACCGGATGGCGGTGTGATCAATGTATATTGTCACTCTAGATCCGAGAATATACGATCGATACTTATCAAGAGCAAAGACTACGGCCAGCATCTCTTTCTCAGTAACAGTGTAATTCCGCTGAGCGGCATCCAAAGTCCGGCTGGCGTAGTGAATGGCAAAAGGTAATCCATCCCTCCTCTGTCCAAGCACAGCCCCAACGGCAAAATCTGAAGTGTCCGTCATGATCTCGAATGGGAGAGACCAATCAGGTGGCTGAAGGACAGGAGCTGAAACAACCATATTCTTGAGAGTCTCAAAAGATGCAATAAACTTATCATTGATAATAAATTCAGTGTCTTTTGTCAGCAAGTCAGTGAGCGGTCGGGCAATACGACTGAAGTCCTGAATGAACCGTCGGTAGAAACCGACATGCCCCAGAAAAGACGCAACTGACGCAAGTTGGACGGTGGATTGAGTTTTCTGATGATATCCACCTTGGCAGGATCGACCTCCATGCCCCTGTTGGAGACGATATGACCAAGGACCGTCCCTTGAGTCACCATAAAGTGGCTCTTCTCCCAAGATAAGACAAGATTGACCTCTATGCAGCGCTGAAGCACACGGTCTAGGCAGTCAAGACAAGCATCAAACCCATCGCCATAGACCGAGAAGTCATCCATGAAGACCTCTAAACAGTCATCCACCATGTCCGAGAAGATGGACAACATGCACCTTTGGAATGTTGCCGGAGCGTTACATAGACCAAAGAGCATCCGTCTGAAAGCATAAGTCCCAAACGGACATGTGAATGTTGTTTTCTCCTGGTCTTCGGGCGCAATGGCCACCTGATTGTATCCAGAGTATCCATCAAGAAAATAATAATGACTCTTCCCGGCTAGCCGCTCGATAATCTGATCAATGAAGGGTAGCGGGAAGTGATCCTTCTTGGTGGCCTCATTCAATCGTCTGTAGTCCACAAAGATCCTCCAAGAAGTTGGTACTCTGGTAGCGATCTCCTCTCCAGACTCGTTGACAACTGTAGTGATACCCGTCTTCTTGGGTACCACATGTAGCGGGCTGACCCATTTAGAGTCGGAGATGGGGTAGATAAAATCAACGCTCCACCACTTTGAAATTTCTTTCATGACTACATCTCGAAGATTCGGGTTCAACCGTCGCTGGAACTCACACGACGGCCTAGCGCCCTCCTCAAGAAAAATGTGGTGGGAGCACAGAGCCGGACTAATCCCCTGGAGATCAGCTATACTCCAACCTATTGCCTTGCGGTTTCTTTCAAGAACCTCCATCAGACGAGATTCTTGCTCTCCAATCAAACCTGCTGAGATAATGACTGGGTGCATATCTGGCTCACACGCAAGGAATCTGTACTTCAACGACTGCGACAGAGGCTTCAGTTCTGGACAACTAGGAGGCGGCAGATCTGGCTTCTGATATGTCTGTGTGAAGGCGACCAGGTCTGCATGGGAGAACTCTCGCTCTGCATGAATCTTTGAGGGAAGGCGGCTTGCTGAATCATCAATGAACTGCACTGGCACGCACTCTGTCATGGCTGTAGGCTCAGAAGGAATCAGACAAGGTAAGTAATCATTAAAATCATCCAATCAATGTCTGAATCCGAGGGATCAGAAGAAGATGAGCACGAATGAAAATCATCTGCACCACTCATCACAACACTGTCAGCCTCAGATATATCCTCCTCCAGGGATGTGCTCTCCTGGCTCTCGACTACCATGAGCTTGAGATATAGT
This sequence comes from Ottelia alismoides, assembly GCA_037367405.1. NCBI lineage: Eukaryota > Viridiplantae > Streptophyta > Magnoliopsida > Alismatales > Hydrocharitaceae > Ottelia > Ottelia alismoides. The sequence continues at coordinate 59,502 of JAZKJV010011424.1, forward strand.
GAATTTGTAGGCAAGGCGAGAGTCGGTGCTACAGGATCTATCCAGTTGGATTCATCATCAGTCATCTCAAAATCACAAACCTAGTGGATGTCTAGCTCTTTTGTCATCTGTGTTGCTTCACTGGAGTGCTCCGAGCATTCTAACTCTCTAGCTCTGGTCTCCTCAATCGTCTCTATTTGTATGGTTTCGCCCTCTACGCGAAAACATACCTTCACACTGTCATGCTCGGTCACCGCCTTGGCTGTGGCCAAGAACGGACGTCCGAGAATGATGGGGGCATCAGTTACCGACTCAGGGATCTCCATGTCCAACACAACGAAGTCCACAGGGAATTTCAGGCCCTGAATAGTAACGACCACGTCTTTCAACAACTCCTTCGGCCTCTTAGTCGACCTGTCAGCAAACTGAAGGACTATCCTGCTCCTAAGAAGAGGACCAATCTCGAATCGGTCGAGTAAGGCTGCCGGAAGAAGGTTGATTGAAGAGCCGCTGTCTAATAGAGTACGATCAAACTGCTGCTCCTGAATCTCGCATTTGACATAGGGAGCTCCTGCGTCTGATCGCTTGGCTGGAGCTTGTTCTGGATGGTACAGCAAGTGGAATGAGTGAGCACATGGGTCTGATCTCTGTGGTTCCTCCTCTTCCTGCGGATGGTAGTCTTCTCTTTCAGGTTCTTCTTGAAGAGGGGGATGTGCTCAAGTGCTTCTTATAGAGTCAACTGAATATGGAATATGTCTATCATCTGATTGCTGAACTCTACCTGTTGCTCTTTTTTTCGGATTTTCTTTTTTGTTCCCCTTCACTCGGCGGAGCGCCTCAGGGAAGGGGATGGTAGGGGCCTCCACAGATGGAGGGCTAGGAATAGGTCCCTGTGCCTGTGAGGAAGAAGGATCTACACAATCATCATCATGCAACACATATGGATCCGCAATGTGAACAGAAACCTTTCCTTTATTCATATTTTTGTTCTTTTTGTTGTTACCACAGTCCATAGATACAAAAGGTGGTAACATCACAGAGGGAGACTCAACAAAAGTAGGAGTGGTGGCCTCAGCACCACCACCGGCACCTGTCTCTGCGGCTCAGCACCGCGCTCTAGCTCAGCATCCAAAATGGTGGCTTCAGCACCACCGTCTGCATCTGATATCACGACGGCTTCAGTACCGTCGTCTGAAACTCCATCATTGGTGGCATCAGGACCACCGTCTTCAACATCATCATTAGCGGCATCAGCACCGCTACTCTTCTCCTCTGGCGCTCCTGATTCAGCTGGTTGTTGTCGCTCAGAAGAGGCACCGCCGGCGGGCATCCTACCGCTCCTAGTAGTCACAAAATCAGCATCATAGAAAGAATACGACGTATCGCTCAAATAGTCACTAGGAGAGGTATCCTCTATAAACTCTACCTGCTCAGACTTTCTTTTCAGATTGTTCGGGTTAGGTTCAATCTGAGCGGGTATGGCGGCCTTCCCTTTGATAATCTCCCTCATCTCATGCCGGAGTTCATCCATTTCTTGCCTGAAGGATGCTCGCTGTTCAGAGAGCAAGCGGGCAAGATCATCGAGAGCTGGATTCTCAAAAGCAGGACCCTGAGAATCGGATGGTTGTCCTTGCTGGAAATGGGGCTGCTGCTGCTGCTGGTATGGATAATTCTGGGTCGACTGGGCATAAGATTGTTGAGGTTGTTGTCGCTGCCTCCACTGATGTCCCTGATAGGAGGGACGAGGACCACTCTGATACTGCTGCTGATGGGCATACTGGGGCTGTTGCTGCTGGTGTGGCTGGTTGTTCTGCTGTCCTTGGGCAGGATTCTGCTGCTGGGAGGAGGAGCCACCGTTGCCCCAACGGAATCCGGGATGATCATGACGAATCCCGGGCTGAGGATACCGATCGTACCATATCCCATTGACTTCCATCAATGGGTCCTGCTCAAAGGAGGATGGAGGAAGAACTGTCAGTGGCTGCTCCGGCTGACAGATTACCATCTGCGTGTCCGAAGATGGCGGCTGCGCTGGGTAGTACTGTAGCAGTGGAACCGGCTCTGCCTGGATATGATTCACCTGGCAGTATGAGGTAGAGGGTTGGTTGGAACTGCTACTGCTGGAGTCGGCCCATGACCTGGGAGGCTGTTGGGACTGATCTTGTGCCTCCTGAATGCATAGAATTTGAGTTTTCAGGTCACTCATAGTTTTGGTGAGAAGGTCCATCTGGGCAAGACCTTGATTCTGCTTCTTCTCGAGGATCTCCATGCGGTCCAACTTCTCACTGATAATTCCCATGTCGGCTGCGGCTGATTCGGCTTGGGCTGCGGCTACCGACGATGTATTGGGACCGGCATCGATGCGGGCGATCCTCTGGAATGAGCCTCCTCACTGAGGTGGTTTTTGTTGTGTGTAGAATCTGGCTTAGGTCATCACAGTTGAATTTTCTGCCATGCCTTCATAAATGGCCCAGACGTCGTCTTCACCCTTGGAGAAATATGATCCACCGCAGGAGGCGTTGACAAGCCCCTGCAGCTCCGGTGTCAGCCCACAAAAGAAACTTTGAACCAGATTGGGCTTGGATATATCATGATGTGGATACCGGTCGATGAGCTCTCTGAATCGATCCCAGGCTTCATGGAATTGTTCATTTGGGATCATGACAAAATTGCTGATCATGGCTCTAGCTGCATTGGTCCGGCCGAGAGGATAGTACTTCTTCAAATATACGGTCCGGAGATCTGCCCAAGTGTCGATGAATCGTCCCAAGTGTTTGAGCCAATATGCAGCTCTGTCAACCAATGAGAATGGAAAGGCGATCATCTTGATCGTGTCCTCAGTCAGCAGCCTATCATGTATGGTGCTGCATATCATCTCGAATTCTTGGAGGTGGAGGTGTGGCTCTTCGGTCGGCAACCCATGAAATTTGGGTAGAAGCTGAATTGTGTGGGGCCGAAGCTCGAAATCTCCATAGATCGGTGGGAGTCTGATCCAGCGGTGAGTGAGGGATGCAGCTGGGTTGTGCAATTCCCTCATGATAGTCTGAGGTGGTCTCTCAGCGTCTGGATCGCCTCCTCCTGCATCAGGTCCTCCTCCTCCACCGCCACCGCCCCCAGGTCGGTTTTCTCGCATCTGAGCTATCTCTCTCATCAGATCACCCATGAAGGTACCCTGGTCACGGATCTATCTTTGCATGGTCTCAAGGGATGCTAGCAAGGAATTGTTGATGGCCACCTGATCAATTATGAACGGAGGGTGATCATGGTCATCTGGGTGCTCGCCTCTATCTGCCATTACTGGATTCTCTGAAAAAGCAAAAGAGGCCATCTCAGGTGCTGTCGAATGATCTGAACTCTGTGATGCACTGAATTCTGAAACAATTGAACTGAGGGAAGGAGAATGGGAAGGGTGGTCGAGGGGGAACATGGTGGATGTAAACTCAAGCTCGGAGAGCGGACTCTCCGAGGTAGTCCTAGATGAATAAGGAGGAGTGTTGGATAGCGGTGCCGACAAGGTCGGCCTAAGAGATCTCCGTCCCATCATCTTGATTATTGGGAATAGCAGAAAGGATGCAGATGAAGAAGGAAGAAATGAGAAGCAAAATTGCGCACAATTGTGCTCTGTTTTTGATCTTGACCTTAGATAAAACTAGCAATCAAACACAAGACAGGGGTGAATTCACCAACTCAACACATGAAGCCGTGAAGGTTCGGCTTTTATCTTTTCGGTTTTAGCTTGAATTCAGGAATTAATCTTCTCACGAGTCCTTAGAGCGCTACGCCTAAAGGAGAGAGAGTACTGCCGGAAGAGTATCCCATACTTGTCCTCTTCTTGTGTAACCTGTAGTTTGCACTTTTTGAGGTCCTTGTAACCCTTCCTGGATCCCTACTCAGCCAAAGAATAAGAGAGGAAGCCAATAGGCGAAACCGATACTTCGGAACTCGCTCGCAACGGAATCACCCATGAGCGTGCAAGAACCTACTCGAACGCGAGATGATGAAACAGACACCCCCGTGAAGGCATGGCCTAGGCTCGATACTTCAGACAAGGTCGATGCTCTACACAATAGAGAGTCACCAATGTTGACCAAGCCCTACTCGTCCACGTATGATAGAAGCACCAATACTTCGGAAATCCAGGCGATACACAAGGCAGCCACAAGCTGGGATTTTTGCTCTAATCCTTACGAAGCGCTCACCTCACTTGGAAGGAGACCTTCCCATGCAACCTGAAAACAAGTAAGGGTGTTACTCTCCCCAATCAATGAATCCAATTACCAATTTTATTTTTGGTCAAGGTTTTCTTAGCAGTCCCTTTTTTAATTTTTTTGGTGTTATCACTTCTTTTGAGTAGATTCAAACAAGCGCCTAACGATTTTTGTATTTTCTTGATCCTACTTTGTCCAAAAATAGAGGGAGAATAGAGTCGGAAAAGCCGTGCAAGTCGACACAAAGATGGAAATCTCACCTTTGTGCCTAAATGATGGATGCAAACTAAGAAGACTTACAGCGAATCCCAGCTCTCTCCATGCGGGATGCACAGCAGAAATTTATAAACCTAGTCTATATGCCGATATGCAATGCGGAAATCGTCCTAAGGTAGGCAACTGCTAGTGTGAAGAACCACAAGTCAACCATCGGTCGTCGATCCTAAGAGTCCTGTCTAGACCCTCCCCTCCTCTTCTCGACACATCGAGTTCAGGAGTAGCGCTTGATGGAGAGGGCTCGCGGCACGGCGGATCTAAGAAAGGGAGCTAACTTTTTAATTAAACTAAGTCCAAGTATGAACTATAGGCACATGCAAAGGTTATTAGTGTGTTTGGACCTAATTTAATCGATCAAGCAGGCCTAGATCTAAGGGCTCAATCCACAAAGAAAGTGAAAATGAAATCAAAACCGGCAAAGGATACCGGTGAAAACAGCGGTGAGCCCCCAGGTGAACAAACACCCGGAAATTAGGCCCGGAGTGTCCAAGAGTCCAAGTACCTATATTATTACAAATTATCAAAGTCATTCTGTCACATAAAATAAATTGCAACTAATCTACCACTCTCTCTCACTCCTCCTGCTCTCTCCTGCCGACTTGGCTAAAGAAAAGCCGGCTCCGCTTCCCAAGGTTACTTCGGGTCACCTAGGCGATCCGCCTTGCTCCGCGGTCCCTCGCAAGAAGACAAGAGAAGAATGGTCAGATAGCTCAATCAATATCTATCAAAAGTGTAAGAGAGACAAAACTAGCAATGGTAGACAAGCAAACACAAGCAAACAAAAAATGTGAACTACTCGTTGTTGCTCCCCGGCAACAGCGCCATTTGATAAACGGAGAATTTAGAGCGGTTGTATTGACTCACAAGGCGAGTCAACAGTCGGTGTTTGACCACACAAAATCCTGAATTTAATCAACAAGTAACCCACACTAAAGATCAATAATTAGAAATAATGTGGAGTTAAAATTTATTTTCAACTTTGCACAAATGATGTATAGGGCAAAGTATGCAGAGAGTTCGAACACAGGGAGCAAGCAGGGTAATTCAAATACAAGTGTGTGTGTGAATGTGTGAAGTGTCTACACTAAGCAAGCAATAAAAGGAATTTTTGTGGGTTTTTAATTTTTTATTTATTTTTTATTTTTTTAATTTTTTTAATTTTGTATTTTGATTTTTAATTTTCTGATTTTTATAATTTTATATTTTATATTTTTTCCTTTTTCAATATTGGAAAATAAGGACAATGTAACAAAGACAAGATAAAGTATTTATAAAAATGTGCAAAAATAACCAAAAATTCAGAAATAAAATGTTTTTGATATGTTTAGGATTTTTTACTGGTTTTGTGATTTTTGGGTATTTTTCAAACTGTTTTTGGCATTTTAAAATACTCAAATAAGGGAAAACAATGAAATATGTACTGGCTGTGAGTAAAATAGGAATTAAAATTAGCAAACAGCCACCAAAATTTTTCACACTAATTTTCAAATAAAGAGAAAGCATTATAGAACAAACAGGAGCTGAGTTTGTGATTTTTGGAGTTTTCTAGGATTTTATATAGTTTTTTGAAGTTTTCGAGTGTTTTAATTTTTTTAGGTTTTTCTTTTGAGATTTTTAGTGATTTTTGGACTGACACTAAAATAGGTTAAGATAGACACTAAGGAATTTTTTTTGGAATTTTTCGGGATGTTTTAATATTTTTTGGCATTTTCTAAGCTCGACAGTGAATAAAAAGCATGTTTTTTATTTTTAATAAATGTAAAAATAAAATAAAATCAAAAACTAAAATTATGGCGTAGAAGCACAAGTTCACAGTAGCTTAAGTTCAAATTTTGAGAATTTTTGGGATTCAAACAAGGCCCTAAATAAATAGATCTAGCAAGCACAAGTTAAGGGCCTAACAGGGGCATTTATGTAATAATCAGAAACGTCAGGGGCACACCTGCAATTTTCGTAAAAGTTTTACACTTAAAATTCAATTTCTAAGACCAATTACAAAATACAAAACCCTCAGGGGTATCCTAGCAATTTTCCCTCCAGGGCGCGTGACTTGCACGCGCCTGGTGAGGACCAAAATGTGATTTTCCAAAAACCTGGGGGCTTACATGCAATTTCTCCAGAAATTTAACGCTTAATAAGAAAGTTTTGGCACTGGAATGAAATAAAACAAAGTCCGGGGCCTCTATGCAAAATGCCCTCACCTCACGTGTACAGGTCATGTGAGGTGACGTGGTAGAGGACCTAAATGCAAATAAAATAAAGACGAGGGTCCTTTTGCAAATTTTAAAAAAATGTTTAAACTATGAATAAAAGTTACTGGACTAAAAGGAAAATACAAATAGCAAGGGTATACTTGCAAAAATCCCTCGCTGGGGCGATCCGACGGCGGTGGCGAAGTTGATGATGCGTGGCGGACATCCAACGGTTGGGGATTCAGCACGATCCAGCGGCGTGGGACACGCCACTTATCCACGTGGCACCTTCTCCGGGCGCGATGACGGTTCGCCCGTGGACGTCTGAGATCAGATCTCAGATGAGATCCGACGGTGTCGGGTGCTGGCGATCGGACGATCCACGTTACACCTGGGGCTCCTTCTTGATCGGACGACAGCGAGGCGCGCTGGAGGAACAGGAAAGAAGGACTACTGTGGCGACCTTCTTCCGGTGGTGGCACCTCGCTCCGGCTGTGGACGAGCTTCAAATCGGGCCCAGGAGGTTGCTGCAGGTCTCCTCTGTTATCTGGAAGCAACGGAATGACGCGAAGGACGGCGGAGCTCTTCCACGGTGAGGAGGAAGTTGCGAAGCTCCAGGTGCTCCGGCGAAGACCCAAAAGCACTCCAGACTCTTCGGTATGCTCCAGTACCTGCGCAAAAAGGTTACAAAGGTCGAGGGCAAAATGCCTCGACCTCAGGTGGCTCTCTAAGGGGAATGACAGGCGAGATGGGGACTCGCCGGAGTTGCGCTCCAGCGAGGTGATCGATGAAGCGATCAGATGGGCGATTTGATGAGGAAAAAGGCTCGGATGAATAGGAGTGAAATGAAGCTAAAGATAAGGTGGTTAGATGGCCCTCAAGCTCAGATAGAGCGACGAAGAAGGGTACCTCGACGGAGGTTGATTGGAACTCGCCCAAACATGGCTGATCCACCGCCCTGACGAGGACTCCACGGAGTTGTCACCTCCAGAGAGTACTAGCGAGGTCAAGGGGGGATGTTTGGATGGATTTGCGGTTCAAAAGGAGGAGGAAGTGAATGGGTGGTTTTTGAATAGTTGGTGGAGAGGTGAACTTCGAGGCGCGATCACGGGTGCGCCACAAAGATCTGGGAAGATCCACTAGGTCGGCGAGGATCACTGTTGTACCAGGTACAACTTTCATGAAGGAAGCAACTTCCCTCGAGCAACGCAATTGCGGCGAAAAAAATCGAGAAAAGAGGGGCGCAGCGGGCTTCTGACAAGGGGGCAGGCTAGGGCCAGGGAGTTGACCGGCTGGTCAACATCCCAGGCCACCTGGTTGGTCCACGTGGACCAACCAGTAAAAAGCCCAAAAAATGTTTTAGAAATTCGTTTTAAAATAATAAATGAATTATTTAGATTTAGGTTATTTAATAAAAAAGATTTATTATTTCATAAATTATTTTATGGTCATTTTTATTTATTTTTTAGAGGTGTATTTTTACAAGTTGCTTTTATACCCCTATATAGGTACATTATCTATAGGTTTGATTGTTTGATTTTTATTTAGGTATTTTTATTTTTATTATTTTTATTTAGTATTTTCTAAAATCATAAAATACTTTTATATACACAAATATATTTTTATTTTATTTTTCTGATATGTTATGTACATTAAATAAAATATAAGTGTGAAAAGTGTAGGTATAAGTATAGGTATAATACATGTATAATCTATATAAGTTTATTTTTAATTTTATTTTTCTTTGCATTTTTATTCTAATTTTAATGCACATAGTTATTATAAGTAATATTTACAACATTATAAAAATATAAACATATAAAAATAATGAATAAATAATAAACTGAATATTTTATTCTATACAAGTATACAATGTGGGTCCAAAACTCAACTTTCAAATCGTAGCTCCGCCAAATGCGAAACCACCACCAATAAATAGATTATTTTATTCTATATACAATTAAAGGTGAGTTTGCTGCATTTGCAGTTGTCAGTTGTGAGATACGGGTCTGGGAAGTTGGGATTCTGGGTTTTTAATTCATACCATAACTTTTTATCTATACATTATTTTTCTGTGAAATCAATTTTGTATTTTTCTTTATAAAATTATCTACAACTTTCATGTACAAAGTTTCTTTATTTGATATATAAAAAGTGGAACCAAAAATAGGTCCCAAAATGAATAAAGAATGAATTAAATAATATAGGTATTTGACCCTTATCTCCCCCTACTTTATTCCTTGTCGACCTATTCATCAAGATGCCTAGGTCTCGGGGTTTCGGGTCATAAAATATTTACAATATTTTATTCTTTTTCTTTTCTTTTATTTATACTATAATTTTGGCCTTAATTACAGTATTTTGTACAGTATTTAGCTGCACATGCATGAATACTAAGACGATGGAATTAATGCTATTTACAACATTTGCTAGGGTTTTTTATTCCAAAATGATAGAATAAAGATGATGAAATGTGGATTCATCAGCAGGATTGCTGGAGCCCCTGCCCATTCCTTCACGTCCGTGGGAGAGCGTCTCCATGGACTTCATCACTGGGTTCCCTAAGGTGGATGGGAATAATGCGGTGATGGTGGTAGTTGATCGTTTCTCCAAATACGCGATCTTCATACCAGCACCCCAGGAGTCCACGGCAGAGACCACGGCGAAGCTGTTCTTGCAGAACGTGGTGAAGCACTAGGGGATACCATTGGACATCGTGAGCGACCGCGATGCCCGGTTCACAGGTCGGTTCTGGACGACCTTATTTGAGATGCTGGGATCTGAACTCAAATTCTCTACCAGCAATCACCCGCAGACGGATGGTCAGACGGAGCGGATCAATGCCTTGCTGGAAGAGTACCTGAGGCACTATGTGACGGCCAATCAGCACAATTGGGTGAGTTTATTGGACACTGCCCAGTTCTTCTACAACCTGCAGCAGACCTCCACCACAGGCCAGAGACCATTCGAGATCGTGATGGGTAGGCAACCCGTGACACCGCACGAAGTGGCTAAGCAGAATAGCCAAGGACAGTGCCCCGCTGCACATCGCTTTGCAATGGAAAGGCAAGATCGGTGGGAGGAAGCGAAGGACGCGTTGGCTCATGCTCAACGCAAGATGAAGAAGGCGGCTGACAGGAGCCGTAGGCCGGTCGAGTTCCAGGTTGGGGAGAAAGTGCTGTTGAACCTTATTCCCCAGATTTGGAATAAAATCTTGAGGAAGACAGTGCACGAAGGGTTGATTCCTCGTTACGATGGACCCTTTGAGATAGTACTGAAGGATATGGTTAGATCCTCAAGCGCATCACGGAAGCGTTTAGCGTCGCATCGAATACGACGAAGAACGACTAGTCGCACTAGTTGTTCTATGCAGCGGAAATTAAAAAATTTTCATGTGACGAAACCACATGATCCAAGAACACTTCTCGGATCGTTTCATCTAAACCACAACCAAGTATCAGGTTTACCTCTTGAAGCGTGGTTGCGATCGAGTCTCTAAACAAAGAGACCTCCCGTCTCAAGTCCGATCCGACGGAGGAGACGCTTGCGAGCGCGGGGATGAACCGCGTGCTTCTCGCAATCCATGTTGATGATCCAAGCGGCGGATCTCCTGATCTCGACACACGAGATCCGATGTCTTCTTCACGAGCGGGGCGCACCGAAGGAGACGGAGATCCTCGAGCAAACCATCGGGCAGCATAACGACGATGCCGCGGCGATGGAGAACCTCTCTAGGGCATCCATGGTGGACGGCCACATGAGAGAGAGAGAGAGGACGTGTAGAGAGAATGAGAGAGAGAGAGAGATTTGTTGCCTCAACTTGTGTGTCAAGAAGAGCAATGGGGTGCCTCTCCTTTTATAGGGTTTTGGGATCCATGGATCTCAATCCATGTGTCAACACAAATCCAATGGTCCACATCAATTTGTGTTTCTTTCAATGGTCATGATTTGTTGCTAAAAACACAACAACAATTAATTTAATTTAAATTAAATATATGTTGATAAATCAACACAATTTAATTACAAAATTAAATCATCAATACATGGAGATAATGAAAGGAGAGAAAGCCTCCTTCCATGTGGAGAGGGGGGACGGCCTCCCTTTCCTAATGGGAGTGGTGGCCGTCCACCCTCCTCCATTAGGAAGGTGGCTATTTCACCTTTTATGTAATCTCCATTATTTGCAACAACATTTGTTGCAAATTATTTCACAAAAAATAAATCCAATTTATTTTGTGAACATTGCAATCATGCCATTGAAAAATTGTGAATCACATTCACAACCCAAAACAAAATGTAAATTACATTTTCAATTTGATGTCCAATGTGAATCCAATTCACATTAACATTTAATTAACAAATGTAAATTACAAATAGCTCTCTCTTATATATTATAAATCACATTTATAATATATATGACTAACATGGATATTACTATCCACATTATTCATATCCATGATAATTAAATCATATTTAATCATCTTGGATCTCTATTCTCTTGTGTCCAAATAATATGAATCACATTCACATTATTTACATCTTTGATAATTAAATCTCATTTAATTATCTAAGATAACTCTCTTTATAATATGAATCAAATTCATATTACTCATGATAATTAAATCACATTTAATTATCCATTTTCTCAATGCTCGGATACATATATCAACAATAGAATTATCCATGAACTCCTTCAAGGATAATGCGCTTTCTCCGCAGATACTTGGAGATAAGGACATGGCGATTGTATTGTTCCACGTATAGTGACATGGATATTGAGATCGTATCTCAAATCCAGATCGCGGGCCTCCCATAGATGCTTGATTAAATCAAGACCGTAAATCTAATCTTCTCATTGTATCTGAATCACATTCAGATCAATGTCCAATACTTGGACCAAGATCAGATTACTTCTCTACTGAGAGGAGTCACTAAAATCCAGACCCGTTTCATCACTCCCTAGGAATGGAAGCGTCATGGTTATACAATCGTTTATGATCACATCACCCTCAGGTATTCCCAATACCTGTACATCCTGCATACTGGAAGACTCAGACTAAACCCGAAGTATTCGATCAACTTTATACTGTCTACTTCATGGTTTTATCAGTAAGTTTCTCATTCGATCATTGGGAGTTGGTATCGATCATATACTTTCCAAAAGCATATATCATACCTAGGTCTTGATCATATACTTTCCAAAAGTATATATCAAACCTACAAATTCAGTCAAGCTTCCAAAGCGAGACGACCGTGCGCACGGAATTTGATTCTTCCCAATATCTCATGAGTGAGCTCATGTCTTCCGGTTCAGTAACTGAACCTGTATGATCCCTTTGAGAGATCGTATTACTCACATGCCCTTATATGCACACCAGCGCGCCGGTGTGTAGACCTTGATTAGGTCATCAACCTATTGGTCTGCCAAATGTACATACTTAGACATATAGCAACACATCTGTCTCCAGTCAGAGGATGCGTGCCTATATCCTGACAGCATATGATATAGGACTTTGGTTATCTCGATCTCGTTAAGTCAACTCTTTGACCTAACTAATCTGACACCTCCGAATCTCTATTCCTATGCAGAGGACCTGCATCAAGAGGTCGGTCAGATATCAGCCTTCAGAGATAAGGATTGCCATCTCCTACTCAGGCTGGAGATCATCTCTTAACAATCATCTGACGGTGCTTGATGAGTGCTCAATCTAACTCTTTTGATATTCATCTAAGCACCAGCCTCTATGATTCAGTAGTTGAATCAACAGCTGTATGATCATCAAGATGGCCATGGTACATAACCCTAATTGTACTAAGGGACCTATTATGCAAATTATGTATTCTTCATTTCAGATTAAGGAGTGAATTGCAATAACATTTATTGCATAATGGCTCGCCGTGGGCTCGCATTTCCAACAATCTCCCACTAGCCCAAAGAGCCATTGATGGGCTAATCATTTAAACCCACACTCATGTGACAATCATAGGCTATTTAGAAAATAGCTAGGTAAGCTGATCAGTCACTCTGTTCCCAAGAGACTACGCCAAGTCCTTTTACGGCACTTGCATATCCCCAGTAACAGTGCTCGCATCCAATGCGAAGGTTGCATCTTATGCAACCAATACTCAATATTGTCATAGTGTCCTTGACACTTTAACTCGATTAATTATTATAACCAGTATTCCCATAATCCTTATTAGAATACCTTCATTCCCGGAGATCTCTATCTCCAAAGGTATCCAAAGTTAAGACCTTTTAGATCTCTATCTACAAAGTCTTAAGCTTTTTGAAGATAGGACTTTGAGATCATTATCTCAAAAATCTTGTCCTTTATGAAGATATAGTTATTACTGCAATCAAGTGTTTTCTCTACATAGTAGGACTAGTAACACTTTACTACTCCCACTACATGGCAGATATCTGGCATTTGTACACATCTAGTATACACTCAGCTTCTCATAACTAATGCACAAGTGCAAGTAGTATAGCATTTACTTCCTCAACTCTTTGAGGTGCTATCCCTTAAGATAGGTCAGTACCATATCTTAAGGGTTAGAAGCCTTTCTTGGAATTTCTATGAATAGAATATGTCCAAGGTGTACTACAAATGTGACAGTCCAATTATTCTCTTCTCTTGGCTTCTGAACAATTTCAGAACTAAGATCTAAGAGGTATCTTTGAAATCATATTTCAAGATATGGAATAGCCAGTCTATAAAACACTTACTATCATCCTTATATCATTCCAAATGATTAGGATTTTATCTACATTTAGCACGATGAACACAAAGGCACTCCCACTAAGCTTCACATGGCTCATCAAGATTCTATCTGAAATCATAACAATTATAATTCCATCAAATCTTATGGTCCAACTTCAAGAAGCTTATTTGAGTCCATAGATGGAGCTCTCTAGCTTGCACACCTTGCTTTCCTCAACCATGAAGCCCTGGGGCTACTTCATGTGAATATCCTCAGAGAGATATTCATAGAGGAATGCAATCTGGACTTACATCTTGAAGATGCAATAGTCAAGTTGTGTAGCTAAGGTTAGCAATATTCTGATGATTTTAAGCATGGTCACCGAAAAGCAAGTCTCATTGCAAGCAATGTCTTCTCTTCCATGTGTAGCTCATGGCTACGAACCGTTCTTTGAAGGTCTCCACCATCTCATCAGGTTCCCTTTCTCTTGAAGATCCATTTACACCTTTACAGGTCTTACCTATATAGGTGGATTCTATAGGGTCCATATACAACACTTGTATATGAAGTCTTCTTTAGACTTTTATTGCTAACATCCATCTATCCATGCTATGATCTTCAGAAGCTTCATCACATGAAGTTCGATCATTGTCAGATTTCTCTGACACATGGAATCCTTCCTCAAACTCTTTTGAAGAGGTTTTAATTTCATCTTCAATTATCCTTTTAGTTTCCAATTTCAGGAGCCTCATTATCTTTTCAAGATTAAATGAGTTCCTACACTTCATTTTCATCTTGATTCTCAAGAGTCTCAACCTCCAAGAATCACATTCTTAGAGATGAGATATTTCAAGAATCTCAAGGTCATAAAGTAGGTATCCAATACCATCCTTTATTTTCCTAATGAAGCAGCACTCTCAAGTGCTAGATTCCATCTTGCATGGAACCTTATTAAGGATATATATTGTAGTCTCTACTTCACATATATACCTGGAAACTAAGGGATAATTATGCTAAAAATCATCATTGATAAGATCATGTCACACATGATCCAATTGTATCTCCCTATAACTCTATTGAGTTAAGGTGAGTTAGGAGGATTGAGATAGAAATGATATTCATATCTCCATAAGGTATCCTTTGAATTCATCTAACAGGTACATGCTACCTTGATTAGATCAAATTCATTTTATCTTCCTTCAAACTTTGGTTGTAGACCAAAATTATGAAATCTTTGAACATTTCAAAGGTTTCTTCGGTGAAGAGAAGAAATCTCATATCATACATAATCATCAACAGATATCACATATCCATAATGTTAACTATGATATAGATGATCTACATACATCAATATGTATGAGATCCTGAATACCTTGACATCTTACACCTTTCTCTAAGAAGGGTGTATTGGACATTTTTCTTTTGAATACAATATTCATAAGTATGTAAGTTTTGAAATTTTAGACATTCTAAAGTTTCATCTCTTACTAGTCTATTGATCAAATCAATATACAAATGTCCAAGGCTTGATGCTAGATCATTGTCAAATGATCTTCATCCTCCTATTGATCTTAAGGTTTAATTTCAGTATTTAGAAATGTTAATGAACCATTCATTAATTTTCTAATTTAGTGGAGTCCACTAGATTTTAGATTACTATCTGAAATATCTCCATCATAACCTTTTATGATAGTTCTACCTCAGAATTCATGTTTATTTCCAACATTTAGAAACAAACAATGAGTGTATTCTTATATCTAGGTCATAGAGACATTCTCTAAGACTAAGGACTCTCCCACTGAAATTAACAAGTCTATCAATCCAACAGAGATTGTTGCAACAATTGCATCAATATCCATGTGGATAACTATAAACCTTTAAGATCAAATTTTCCAGTCTTCTAAAACATATGCAACCTATTGCAAATGTCATCAGAAGATTGAGATACAATTATTTGACTTTATCTTATCAATGATTTATGTAGATTAATCTGATGCTCCATCCGAGTCCTTCTCTAAGATCCAACTCTTCGGATGACATATGGAAGTCATAGATGTATAGTCAACTCTTTGACCATACTTCTTACTCGAGTCCAACCCATGCTTCCACTGCGCTCCCTTTATCTATAAGCAACCATTGCTTAAGACTAAGGATCTCTTATGTAAGAGCATTTCAACATTTATACATGCTTCATTAAATTCATACAATATGAATATTATAAAGCTTTATGAATGACCAGAGTAGAATGATGACACTCATCATCTACATCCATCTAAACTCTTAAGACATAGGTTTAGGTAGGTACTCAAATAATTTGAATACATCATCTCTCATAGAGCCACCATTCTACATGATGTAGAGAACCATGTCACTCATGATTAAATGTCAAGAGCACATATGTATGCCAGAATATCTTCATTGATTTTATAAGGATTATTTGACAATTGCGATCATCATCGACATGTCACTTCCAAAGTACATCCGATGAGAGATCAAGACTATAGAGACATACAAACCCTAGGGTTGAAGTCCAATTATCTATTTAATTGTCATTCCTCAATATTATGAGGAAACTTGCATATTGCAACCACATACATTATGTGTCCAATTGCAAGTACAATATCTGGATCATGAGTCCAATCCATGATATTTTACTGGTTATTATTGAGTATATCATTGAGTGGGTTTTAATGAAGGATTATCTGAAATAAGAAATTTGCATAAATATATATATATATATATTTTACTTTTATTTAGGATTTTTATATCAAAGTTGTCTTGTCTTGTCAACACTGAAAGTTCATTCCCTTAATCACTTTCAATGTAAGAGATATACTTACCATTATATCTCAACAAGATCTGGGATCTCCTTCCTTATCTTTGTTGCATCCCAATAATATGAGAACCTACAACTCGGATAAAAAGAAGCGGGAACACATTCCGCCTTGCAAGTCCAACTTGCATCTCCCAATTCGGTCTTTAACACCCGGGCCCACCACCCCTAAGGCAATGTTGACCCGTCATTAATTGAACCAACTGTCAACAGGAATACAACTCGCTATGCGCAATCCAATATCGCCCCAATAATATGAGGACCCGATATTGGGGTCACTACGCATACGTCCTTACTCTTTCGAGAAGCGAAGAGCCCGATCCAAATGGATCATATGCAGGAGCTGTCACTTCAGACAGGCGTCTCCTACATACAATATCTGGCGACGGAACCCTTCGCCTTGACGGGAGACCATGGATGTCACTTATGTGATCCTCCATATCATATTCAAATTCTAATTAATCATTATGAATCATATTCATTATGATTAATTCTTCCAAGGGAAATAACACATCTATTTATAATAGAGTGTCTTAATTTTAATTGGATTCCAATTAATCTAATCATATTAAATTAATGATCCAATTAATATCCAACAAACATTTTAATAGTTACTTGAATTATGGTATTATCTCAAATACGTATTATTTCGAATTTTAATAATTAGAAAAATACATCTTAATCCCTCGGACATTATCCCAGCCCTACCCGCTGTCATGGCCAGTACCGACGAGAGTGGGACGGACCACATACGTTGCAACCCGCAACCCCAATGCTCTCCGACTAGGCACCATATCCGCCTCGGGAAAGGATAATGCCAAATTGATTAATTTGTACTTGAGATGATCATCGGTTCTTCAACCGAAATTGTACCATATAGTAATAATCAAAACATTTTTGATTAACATTATAATGAGATTTGCTAAACAAATCCCAAGTCCTATTCAAGCAACATGTTTGTTGGAATGTTGATCATGTAGATCATGTAACCAATCTTGATCTAGATCACATCTAATCATTTGTTGGTTAGGGCAAAGTCATTTAAGGACATAATTATCATTAAATATTTCACAAATATTTATGCATAATTATTCCAGGAAATTAAACAATTTAATTTCACTAATTAATTAAATGACAATCACTAGGTTCTTGATTAGGAAAGTATTTCCAGCAGTGACCCTCACTTACTAAAAATATCACATCTCAATCAATTTAAATCCAAATTAAGCAAAGTAAATTTCTAAAGTTTGCTAACATGATTTACAACAGAACCCAAGTGATTTGCACACATTTCAAGGCGTTTCAAATCCGTAATTAACATCTTAATTACGTCATGATCCGCAGTCCCCGAAACAGTGGATACATGTTCACTAAAATGAGCATATCTAGAGCAAACGGAATCGAAATCACGCAAACTCAGATCCTACGGTTTCCTTATTTAATGGGGAACAAAATCCAATTATCATTTTCGTGTTTAAACAATTTAAACAGCGCCGAAAATAATATCAAAACAGAGATGCGAAAATGAAATGCAAGAAAAACTTTCGCAAACCCTAATGAACCCAAGTCGTCCTCGGTTTATGGATCGTATCCAAAAACACCGACCTAAGGCTCTGATACCACTTGAAGGATATGGTTAGATCCTCAAGCGCATCACGGAAGCGTTAGCGTCGCATCGAATACGACGAAGAACGACTAGTCGCACTAGTTGTTCTATGCAGCGGAAATTAAAAAATTTTCATGTGACGAAACCACATGATCCAAGAACACTTCTCGGATCGTTTCATCTAAACCACAACCAAGTATTAGGTTTACCTCTTGAAGCGTGGTTGCGATCGAGTCTCTAAACAAAGAGACCTCCCGTCTCAAGTCCGATCCGACGGAGGAGACGCTTGCGAGCGCGGGGATGAACCGCGTGCTTCTCGCAATCCATGTTGATGATCCAAGCGGCGGATCTCCTGATCTCGACACACGAGATCCGATGTCTTCTTCACGAGCGGGGCGCACCGAAGGAGACGGAGATCCTCGAGCAAACCATCGGGCAGCATAACGACGATGCCGCGGCGATGGAGAACCTCTCTAGGGCATCCATGATGGACGGCCACATGAGAGAGAGAGAGAGGACGTGTAGAGAGAATGAGAGAGAGAGAGATTTGTTGCCTCAACTTGTGTGTCAAGAAGAGCAATGGGGTGCCTCTCCTTTTATAGGGTTTTGGGATCCATGGATCTCAATCCATGTGTCAACACAAATCCAATGGTCCACATAAATTTGTGTTTCTTTCAATGGTCATGATTTGTTGCTAAAAACACAACAACAATTAATTTAATTTAAATTAAATATATGTTGATAAATCAACACAATTTAATTACAAAATTAAATCATCAATACATGGAGATAATGAAAAGAGAGAAAGCCTCCTTCCATGTGGAGAGGGGGGACGGCCTCCCTTTCCTAATGGGAGTGGTGGCCGTCCACCCTCCTCAATTAGGAAGGTGGCTATTTCACCTTTTATGTAATCTCCATTATTTGCAACAACTTTTGTTGCAAATTATTTCACAAAAAATAAATCCAATTTATTTTGTGAACATTGCAATCATGCCATTGAAAAATTGTGAATCACATTCACAACCCAAAACAAAATGTAAATTACATTTTCAATTTGATGTCCAATGTGAATCCAATTCACATTAACATTTAATTAACAAATGTAAATTACAAATAGCTCTCTCTTATATATTATAAATCACATTTATAATATATATGACTAATATGGATATTACTATCCACATTATTCATATCCATGATAATTAAATCATATTTAATCATCTTGGATCTCTATTCTCTTGTGTCCAAATAATATGAATCACATTCACATTATTTACATCTTTGATAATTAAATCTCATTTAATTATCTAAGATAACTCTCTTTATAATATGAATCAAATTCATATTACTCATGATAATTAAATCACATTTAATTATCCATTTTCTCAATGCTCGGATACATATATCAACAATAGAATTATCCATGAACTCCTTCAAGGATAATGCGCTTTCTCCGCAGATACTTGGAGATAAGGACAGGACGATTGTATTGTTCCACGTATAGTGACATGGATATTGAGATCGTATCTCAAATCCAGATCGCGGGCCTCCCATAGATGCTTGATTAAATCAAGACCGTAAATCTAATCTTCTCATTGTATCTGAATCACATTCAGATCAATGTCCAATACTTGGACCAAGATCAGATCACTTCTCTACTGAGAGGAGTCACTAAAATCCAGACCCGTTTCATCACTCCCTAGGAATGGAAGCGTCATGGTTATACAATCGTTTATGATCACATCACCCTCAGGTATTCCCAATACCTGTACATCCTGCATACTGGAAGACTCAGACTAAACCCGAAGTATTCGATCAACTTTATACTGTCTACTTCATGGTTTTATCAGTAAGTTTCTCATTCGATCATTGGGAGTTGGTATCGATCATATACTTTCCAAAAGCATATATCATACCTAGGTCTTGATCATATACTTTCCAAAAGTATATATCAAACCTACAAATTCAGTCAAGCTTCCAAAGCGAGACGACCGTGCGCACGGAATTTGATTCTTCCCAATATCTAATGAGTGAGCTCATGTCTTCCAGTTCAGTAACTGAACCTGTATGATCCCTTTGAGAGATCGTATTACTCATATGCCCTTATATGCACACCAGCGCGCCGGTGTGTAGACCTTGATTAGGTCATCAACCTATTGGTCTGCCAAATGTACATACTTAGACATATAGCAACCCATCTGTCTCCGGTCAGAGGATGCGTGCCTATATCCTGACAGCATATGATATAGGACTTTGGTTATCTCGATCTCGTTAAGTCAACTCTTTGACCTAACTAATCTGACACCTCCGAATCTCTATTCCTATGCAGAGGACCTGCATCAAGAGGTCGGTCAGATATCAGCCTTCAGAGATAAGGATTGCCATCTCCTACTCAGGCTGGAGATCATCTCTTAACAATCATCTGACGGTGCTTGATGAGTGCTCAATCTAACTCTTTTGATATTCATCTAAGCACCAGCCTCTATGATTCAGTAGTTGAATCAACAGCTGTATGATCATCAAGATGGCCATGGTACATAACCCTAATTGTACTAAGGGACCTATTATGCAAATTATGTATTCTTCATTTCAGATTAAGGAGTGAATTGCAATAACATTTATTGCATAATGGCTCGCCGTGGGCTCGCATTTCCAACAAGTACGACGTGTGGGACCGCTCGCCTATCAACTACGTCTTCCAGAGAGACTGAAGCTACATCCCGTGTTCCATGTCAGCTTCCTGAAGGAGTACCATGAGGACAAAGAAGACAACACTAGGAGGGCATCGAAACGTGCCCCTCCTAATGTCCGGGTTCAGCACACGAGGGTTGCTGAGAAAATTCTTGACAGGCGCGTGGAGGGCCAGAGCAAGAAGAACCGGAGGATCTTCTTCCTTGTCAAATGGAAGGGACTCCCGAAGGAGGAGGCAAGCTGGGAACGAGATACAACCCTGTGACAGTTCGAGGACCTCATCGAGGACTTCTTGAAGACGCAGGATCAGTCGCAGACGCCTGACAGATCAGGTGGGGGAGGCATGTAACACCCCCAACTCCCGAGGTACGGGAATAGCGTGCAATATCGGTATTGCACGGCCGTGTGGTTCGGTGGCCACACTATGAAGTTCTGGAGGACTTCATCTTAGCTTGCGGATGGCTAAGGATGGGGTTTACCGCAGGAGTGCGAGTTCCCCTTGGCACAGTACAAGTGTTCGGCGGCACTTGATGGAGCTCGAGATGCAACATCCTACGTTGGAGCGTGGGGCCCACTGATGATGTGGCATGATGCCATGGCATGCTGATGAGGCAGACGACATGGCATGCTGACGGAGCGGGTGACAAGGCGTCGGTTGCAAAAGACGAAGGGATGCAAGATGAAGAGTCATGTACACGAAGAGTCACCTCAAAAGATGAAGGGTCTTCGTAAAAGACGAAGAGTCATGACTATTCATTGTACATGTAATAATGGTGTCCTTTCGTATACCCCCGGCTTGTCTATATAAGGAGGGGTAGAGCTCATTTGTAGATATCACACTCAGAGTGAGTCTCTTGCAATACAAAAGGGTTTTGTGCCAATAACTCTTGTGTCCTTGTGCTTGAGTGCTTGTATTCGAGTATTCTAGCGGCGTGGTTGCTTAGTGTGCTGGTGTACATTCTACACGCAAAAGGGAAGACTGGTTAGCTTGCGCGAAGCTAACGTCGCACATGTTAGTCTCAAAAATCAAAGTTGAGATTTACCCCTCAAGCCAATTTCTCTGCACCCCTTACTGAAACCTGAGATGCATTGGGGGGGTTCCTCCTCGCTTCTCGTGGATATTTCCTTCCACGGTTTGTAGTGTTTCCAACGATGCTGCTTGCAAACCTCTACGTTAAACCCCTCCACGGAGTCGCATGAGACAAGCCCGAAGTTCGAGGCACCACCCCCTCAAAAACAGTCTCCGCTTCCCCCTCCCGCGGCACCACACTATCGGTTCTCTCATTCTCCACCAAAGCAGGTTTTGAGACAAAGAAGCCCCACAGATTCACCGATAGTACTCCCGAGTCATCACAGTTAATCA
Source organism: Ottelia alismoides (assembly GCA_037367405.1). Classification (NCBI taxonomy): domain Eukaryota; kingdom Viridiplantae; phylum Streptophyta; class Magnoliopsida; order Alismatales; family Hydrocharitaceae; genus Ottelia; species Ottelia alismoides. Next base: position 81,352 of record JAZKJV010011424.1, read on the forward strand.
CAGTCATTGGATCTGAATGAGGCATGGCAACATCGTCCTTGTTAGACATGACCCCTAGAGGGGAGTTGTAGGTTGAAAACAACCTCTCCTGGTTCATGTGTATGGGTTGGAGGCTGCCAATGGAGGGAGCCCGAGGCAAGGTAGGGTTGCCCATATCCAAAGAGCGATTGTCATCCGGATGCATGCCGGGCGGTTCTGAGTCATGTTGGATGATGCAGGCTGCATGACCCCCCCCCCCCAGTTGGTTTTCAGCAGGTCTTGGTCAAGTGGATCCAGATTTGGGACTTGCACCCAACCCATGAATGCCCGCCTCTGAAATTGGAAAGGCAACTCCCGCTGCACCCATATCAAAATCCGGCCATTTGGCATGCCGGGCGCAACTCTCGATTCAAATGGCTCGATCCCCGAAATCCTCGACAAGGATGACGACGAATTGATAATGTGGTCGTTATCTTCGACATTGATGATGCTTCGACCTCTCGCCTCCCCACTACAACTCTGTTGCGACTCTGCCACAAGCGGTGATAGAGGAGGAAGGACCTCCTCAACAGAGATCCTGAAGCTTGCACGACCTATCCAAAGGCGTAGTTGACTGGGCGAGTGGCCTCTAATCCACACCGAGACGGTCACTACCTCTCCCACCGAGCCCTACACCAAGCCATCCGAGAGCAATACTAGCCCCTCCCCGACACCCGCAAAGAGCTCCTTCAACCGTCCGTCCGAGCGCGAGAGGAAAGGTACCCCCGTGACCTTAGAACACGAGCGAGAGTTGGCTTTCCATCAGCGAAACGCTGCCTCCCCACGACGATATGGAGGCGTCGCCGCCAGACAGGATTGCACCAATCTCACTTACCGACATCCCTCGAGCAAGAACCATTCCTAGAGATAACCCCACGATGTCGCCCCTGAAAGAACTCCCGAGCAATGACGATAGTTATCAGCAACCACTGTTGGGGGATCGTCTGTTCGACCCACCAAAAAACCACAGGTGGACAACACCCCATGATTGATAGGCCTCCCCAGTACCACTTCCGCAAAAGACGGACTGCCCAGAACGACCATCGCCAGACCTCGCCCTGGCACAATTGCCCGAGCACCTTGTCGCTTCGCCTCCTGCCCTCCAAGAGCCGCCATGTACTTCTCGACGTGTGCATGGCGAGAACTTCTGCAGTTGGAACGTCGTGATCTGCCGCACGAGAAGCAACGGACCTCCGCCTCACAAGAAGCTGCCAGGTTCACTAGCCACCCACACCGATAGCACTGTGTCCCTTTCCTACGAGACCTACCAGAATCACGCTTCCAACCCTCTTCGTCAAGGGAGACCTCCCGAGGTCCGTCTCCCTTCGGTCGCCACTCCATCCTCCCAAATTAGCAGAAGATATGTACAAAATCTTTTTTTAATTAAATTTGTATTAAGTGTTGTTAAGTTGATTTTTGTTGAATTATTTGTATAGCAAGTATTAGAAGAAAAGTCAATGGGTTTTTTCGTATAAGTAGTTGCTAGAAATATAACATCGCAAACAATATTCGTTGTGAATGTAAAGATTGAAACATAATCATTTTATGATTTTTTGCTAGCAATATAAAAATGAGTACAAAATTCATTGTGAATTTAAATAATCAAAGATAATTTCGCAACGAATATATTCATTGTTATAAGGGATTTTCATATAAGAAGTTGATAAAAATTTGGTAAATTACCTTCGTAATCCTGCATACTTAATAATTATCACCTAAAAACCCACTAACTTGCTAACTATCACACTACAAATCCTATAATTAACTCCGTCCAATTGACCGGGATTTCATCAAAAATATAAGGTATCCACCCTTCGTATTACATCATATCTACTCACGATGCCCTTTCTCGTTTTCTTCCCCTCTCCTCCCTTCCCTTCCACCTCCTTCCCCTTTCCCTCCACCATACTTCGCCCTCCGCTCCCCTCTCCTCCATGACCGCACTGATCAGCTGAACTCCCATCCTCCCACGGCTTGCCTCCGTAACGAGCAATTGCATTAATTTCTTGTGAATAAGTTGGGGTACACTTGGGTTATATTTGCCAATCCCAATGAAGAAAAATCGAGAGAGAGAGAGAGAGAGATCCTTTGCATAATAAAATAGACAAAGATTTATATTTTGGTTGTCATCGAGGGAATCAAACCACGGGGAAAACCAAGTGCTGCAACTTTCAATACTTGTCACTTGGAGTTGCTTCCCGCGTAGGAATGACGAAGCCACACTCTCGGGTGACCCATCAGCACGCCGTAGCGCCCAACTTCGTCCACGCCCTTCATGTCCTGGACGTCTACTGCAGCAGCCGCATAACCTTCGGCGACTACGCCGGCTAGACCATCCCGCACGGTGCGCTAGAGCTCAACCACCATGGTATTCGCATCCGCCGCAACCACAACGACCAACCACTCTACAAGAGCATCCATCACCTTCTCCAAGCGGAAGTGCTAGGGCTTCTTTCGCCACTTTGTCTAGTACAACTTCCTGGAGATAATCTTGCATCACAGGTCACGTATCGGCTTCCCACGCTTCCTTGTCCGCTTGTTTCGCTTTCTCTCGATGCCCCACAGCGCCGCCATCACTTCGAACGGTGGACCGAAGAGTGGTAGATCTCCGCCGCCCTATCGTGGCTCCCGAGCAACATCACATATCCGACCCTCAGCTGGGCAAGAGAAGAGCTCATGCTCTTCTCCACGGGCCATCCCTACCAAGTACCAAGTCAACATAGAATAAGCTGGATGCCGCCCCTATTGACTTTCCCCTGCTCGCTGCTGCTGGAGCTCGACCTTGATGGTGAGTATCACCGGCAGTGCGTGTTGCTCAGGGCATCCATCCTCTAGTTCGCTTGCATGGCTAAGATGCCAGGAAGGGCATGCGAGAAAGGTGGCAACCACGTGGAGTGAGTGATGTCGTCTGACCGTGGCAGCGGCCGGCCACCTTGGACCTGGAATGGGGAGATGAGAACGAAGGAGTGTGAGGGAAGTAATCACCTTCAGATCATCTTCGTGTGTTTGATTAACAAAATAGCTCAAGATATTAACTCAAAAAGAGTTACAATTAAAGGAAAGAGTTGTGACGTATGACTGAGGAAGTTTATCGGGTTTATATGATACTTAAAAAGTATACAAGGTCGATAAAATAATTTGTAAACTTTCAAGAGTTTGTCGTGTAAAAATCCCATGTTATAAATATAACATTGGAGGATAAGGCAATAAATGTTTGTTGCTGTTGATCGTTTTCGTTGGAATGGCAACTCTCATATTTTGAAGCATTTGTACTATATATGACATCATGCTACCAATTAGTTACTGATCTTTACATCAAAGAGAAAGGGAAAGGGAGATGCCAATCATTATATATACTTGATATTAATGTATAACTATGAAATCAAAGGAGAGGCTTTGCTCCCTCCCATTAGACAGCTTAGTTCATGCCACCGCTTCAAAGCCACCCTTTATCATTAGTTTCCTTAGCAGTAGTTGAGGTAACGTGAGCAGGAAGGGGATGAAGACCACCAACAATCAAATCACTCCAAATCGCTTCATTGTCAATCATGCAAGACCTCATCACTTAGCATTAAATCAGCTAACAACCGAGATACTTGGCGACACGATAAATAGACAATAAATTAATTAAAAATCAGGAATACGAAGAACATCTTCTAAATAGAATTTATCAATAATAGATATGATATGTTTCTTTTTCATTGTGGCGGGGGACTCATCTATCAAACTTATAGATTCTCTTCCAGAAATAAGTCATTACTCGTGAAACATCTTAAAATTACCTGTCAGAGACACCATTATCGACAATTCAATCATTTAAGAAGTATTTACCTTCCCATTTATTTACAATCATTGCAACTTTCATAATATATGTGTCGCTTGTACCTTGTACCTTGCCAGAAGTAGATGCCTTCTAAACATAAGAATTAGTAGATTTTTGATCTGATCATCAATTAGCCTCTTAATTTAGTAGACATCATGATATGTTTTTTCCTTTATTCAACTTCTTCTCGTCATGAAGTTCCCCACAATAGTCAACCCTGTGATCAGTTTTATTTCAGTGTCCACATTTCGTATCTATCTCACTCTTTCTTCCTTTGTTAAGCAAAGGAGAACTCTTAAAGGAAAAGACATGTTTATCTGTCATGATAACACAACATTGTTCTTTGGGTTCAATAGCAAGATAGATCCCCTCAATGAACACATACATATCGTCAAAACTTGGCTCCCAATAGCCTCATACTCATTAGCAAGGTCACCAAGGAAAATGAAGATCATTTGCTTTCAAATTTCATCCAAGAACTTTCCTGATATGTAGGACTCTTCCAAGTGTCATCATGATAATAATAAACTTACTCCCCTTTTTCTTTAAGTGGATCATAATATCCACTGATTTTTCACCTTGTCTCATATTGTAGACTTCGACGCGCAACTGACTTAGTCGATTGTCTTTCTTCTTATGCCCACACGTGCTCTCAAGCATGAGCCATTGTTCTCTCGCCACTTTTTTTAATGACAAGAGGTTGAATGGATAGAGAGAACATTTATAATCCAGTTCGTGCATTGAATGTAATCTATATACCACTACTAATACAATTTGTTAGTAACAGTTAGATAGTGACATAACTTCCCTAGTCTTTCTAGTAGTAGATCACATCAAATTATTGTTCTTCATCAGTTTTATTACTATAACATGGGATGGTTCATTGTCCATCTTGATAGTAATTGTCTCCCTGATGTTTATAGAAGTCATAGATAATGAACCCACAAGCATGAGCAAACATGACTCACTAGAAGACAAATAAGCAACTCTTGAGGTATTTTTAAAGAGGAAGGACACACAAATCCCTTCAACCTCCTACACAAAGGGAGATAACATATAAGGAGCACCGAGGCTTTTGGAGATCCAGTGCACAACAACCACATAAAGAATACTTCCAGCAACGTGCAAGGGTAAGCACCAATAGGGAGGGCCTCTTCACACAAGATATTGCTTGTTGGTGCATAGGATCGATGAGAACACTTTAGGACTTGCTGGGAGAGGGCTCGGGTACGTCGAGAAGGATGCATGGTCTCACACGTAGAGCTTCTTCCAAAGGAGGTACTTGTTGGACATGCGAGCCCACGTCGAGCCATTATGCAATAAATGTTATTGCAAATATCATTCCCTGATCTGAAATGAAGAATAACTCATTTGCGTAATAGGTCCCTTAGTATAAATAGGGTTATGTACCATGGTTGTCTTGATATCATAAAGTTGTTGATTCAATTGTTAAATCATAGAGGTCGGTGCTTGGATGAATATCTAAAGAGTTAGATTGAGGACTCATCAAGCACCGTCAAATGATCATCAAGATGTGATCTCCAGCCTGAGTGGGAGATGGCAATCCTATATCTAAAGGTTTATATCTGAACGACCTCTTGATGCAAGTCCTCTACATAGGAATAGAGATTCGGAGGTGTCAGACTAGTTAGGTCAAAGAGTTGACGTAACGAGATCGAGATAACCAAAGTCCTACATCGTATGTTGTCGCGATATAGGCATACATCCTCTGACTGGAGACAGATGTGTTACTATATGTCTAAATATGTACATTTGGTAGATTAATAGATTGATGACCTAATCAAGGTCTATATACCAACGAGTTGATGTGCATATAAGGACATGTGAGTAATACGATCTATCAAAGGGATCATACAGGTTCACTTCTGAATCATAAGACATGAGCTTACTCATGAGATATTGGGATCAATGAATTCCATGCATGGTCGTCTCGCTTATGAAGCTTGATAGAATTTAGAGGTATGATATATGATTTTGGAAAGCATATGATCGATACCAAATCCCAATGATCAAATGAGAATCTTAATGATAAAACCCTGAAGGTGACAATCTAAAAGAGATCTATAACTTCATTTTTTTCAAGGTCTTCCAATATGCAGGATGTACAGGTATTGGGAATACCTGAGGGTGATGTGATCAAAAATGATTGTATAACAATGACGCTTCCATTCTGAGGGAGTGATGAAACAGGTATGGATTTTAGTGACTCCTCTTAGTAGAGAAGTAACTTGATCTTAGTCTTAGTGTTGGACTTTGATCTGAATGAGATTCAGATGCAATGAGAAGATTAAGTTTACGGACTTGATGTAATCAAGCATCTATGGGAGGTCCGTAAGATCTGGATTTGAGTTTTGATCTCAATGTCCAAGTCACTGTACGTGGAACAATACAATCACCATGTCCTTATCTCCAAGTATCTACGGAGAAAGCACGCTATTCTTGAAAGAGTTCAAGAATCCCTTTGATGAATTATGTATCCAAGCAAGAAGATAATGATAATTAAATAAGATTTAATTAAGAATAATATGAATGAGATTCATATTAGGAGAATAATTATCTAATATAATTAAATGATATTTAATTATCAGGGAAATGCAGAATGTGGATAGTAATATCCATATTATCCAAAATATCAATATATATTATAAATATGATTTATAATATATTAGAGAGAGCATATTTGTAAATAATATTTACTAATTGATTGTTAATATGAATTGGATTCACATTAAGCAATTAATTGGAAATGTAATTTACATTTTTCGTTTGGGTTGTGAATGCGATTCACATTTTTTCAATAGCATGATTGAAATATTCGCTAATTAATTTGGAATTAATTTAGTGAATATATTTGCAATAAATGTTGTTGCAAATAATTAAAAGATAATGGGATTTTATCTCCTAAAATAAAGAAGATAAAAATCCACTTATTGAAGAGGTGACGTCACCCATGAGTCATTCACGGGTGACACCCCACCTTTTTAGGAGGAGGTTTTTGTCCTCTTTATTATCTTGTGTTAATTAATTTTATTAAGTTAAATTATGTTGATGATAATGCAACATATATTTAATTTAATATAAATTAATAAGTTTTTGTTTTATTAAACAACAATGATCATGGCCATTGCTTAAAAAACACAAATCATCTGACCGTTGATTTTGTGTATCCCATAGATTGTGATCCATGGACTTCCAAAATACTATATGAGAGAGGGAAACCTTATCCCTTAGAGTACACATCTAATCTCTCTCTCTCTCTCTCTCTCCTTCTCTCATTCTCACGGCCCATCTCTCTTTAAGAGTGGCTATCCACTCTGAGTTCTTGAGAGAACTACAGTCGTCACTACGTCGTCATGCTGTCGGATTTCCTTCTTCCTTGGTGGCTCTAGCACAAGTAGAAGACGTCGGATTTCATTGGACGAAAGCAAGAGATTCAAGGCCCGGATCTTCACCGTGGATTGTGGGAAGCACGCGTCTCATCATTGCACCTGCAAGTGCCATCTTCGTGGATCAAACTTGAGTTAGGAGGATCTCTTGCTTTAGAGATCAAGTGATCGCAACTACGCTTCAAGAGGTATTTCTAATACTTTGTGGTTAGATGAAATGATCCAAGAAATTTTCTTGGGATCATATGGTTTCATTATATGATTTAAAAATTTTAAATTCCTCTGCACCGAGCAACTAGTGCGACTAGTCGCTCCGATCGCATTGGATGCGATCATCATGCTTTCATGATGTGCTTTAAGGATTTACTCATATCCTTCAAGTGGTAACAGAGCCAGGTTGGAGGTTTTGGATACAATCCATAAACCTAAGAAAATTTGGGCTCGTTAGGGTTCGTGAAAATTTTATTGCATTTCTATTTTCACAGCCTTATTTTGTGATAATTTTCAGCTCTGTTTAAAAATGTTTAAATATGAAAATATCACTGAAATAATGTTCTCCATTAATTAAGGAAACCATGGGATTTGAGTTTGCATGATTTGGAATCCGATAACTCTAGTTATGCTCATCTTATTGAACATATACCCACTGTTTCGGGGATGATGGTTAGTGACGTAATTAAAGAGTCAATTATGGGTCCTAAATGCATGAAAATGCATAGTTATAACTTGGGTTCTATTTTAAATCAAATTGGGAACAAAATAAATTTAGTTTGCATTAATTGTATTCAAATTGATCAAGTTATGTTGATTTTAGTGAGTAGGAGTCACTACTGGAAATTAACAAACTTGATCATGAACCTTGTGATTGTCATTCAAATAAATCAATGAAAATTAATTGTTAATTTTCTGAAATAATTATTGATAAATATTTGTGAAATATTTAAAGATGATAATTATTTCATTGAATGACATTGTATTAACCAAAAATGATAAGATAGTTGATCTCGATCACATATGGTTAATATGAAATTTCCAACAAATATTATTTTCATGAAAAGTCTAGTTTATCCTACAATAGCTGTATGACAACTTTTACATGCAAAATCCTGTTGCTTGAATAGGATTGGGGATTTGTTTGGAAAATCTCCTTATAATATTATCAAAATGGTTTTGATGAATATTATATGGTATAACTTCGGTTGAAAAACCGATGAACATCTCAAATACAAAAGGATTGACTCGGCATTCTTTTTTTCCAAGGCGAATATGATGCCTAGTCGGGGAGCGTTGGGGTAGTAGATTGCACCGTGTGTGGTTTGTCCCACTCCCTTCGGTATTGGCCATGTCAGCGGGTAGGGAACGAATGATGCTTGAGAGATCATGATGTATTTTCCTAATTATTAAAATTCAAATAATACATATTTTGAGATTATACCATCCATTCAAGTAATGAAAAACAAGTTTGTTTGTTGATTAAACTGGATTAATAATTAATTTAATATGATTAAATAATTATGTCCAATTAAAAGCACACTATTATGAATAGATGTGCATTTCCCTTAGAAGAATTAATTACATGAATAGGATTCATGGTAATTAATTAAAATTTGAATATGAGGTGGATGATCACATAAGTGACATCCATGGTCTCCTGTCAAGGCGAAGGGTTTCATCACTAGGGGTTGTATATAGGAGATGCATGCCCCAAGTGACTGCTCCTCATACAAGTTCACCTGAATCAGGCCTTTCGCTTCTAGAAAGAGTAAGGTCGTATGCGTAGTGACCCCAGTATCGGTTCCTCATATTATTGGGGCGATATTAGATTGCGCATAGCGAGCATTAAGCATGTTGACGGTTGGTTCAATTAATAACGGGTCAACATCACCTTAGGGGTGATGGGCCAGGGTGTTAAAGACCGAATTGGGAAATGCAAGTTGGACTTGCAAGGTGGAATGAGTTCCCGCTTCTTTTTATCTAAGTTACAGTTTCTCATATTATTGGGATGTTACAAGGATAAGAAAGGAGATCCCAGATCTTGCTAAGATATAATGGTAAGTATATCTCTTACACTGAGAGTGCTTAAAGGAATGAACTTTTGGTGTTGACAAGGCAAGACAACTTTGATATAAAAATTCCTAAATCAAAGTAAAATACGTATATATGTATACGTATATATATTTATGCAAATTTCTTATTTCAGATAATCCTCATTAAACCCACTCAAAGCTATATTCAATAATAACCAGTGTAATATCATGAATTGAATTCATGATCAAGATATTATCCTTGCAGTTGGACACATAATGTATGTCGTTGCAATATACAAGTTTCCTCATAATGATGAGAAATGACAATTAAAATAGACGGTAAGACATCACCTCAAGGTTTGTATGTCTATAAAGTCTTGATCTCTCATTGAATGTACTTTGGAAGTGACATGTCGATGACGATCGTAATTATCAAAACAATTCTTATAATACCAAAAAAGATGTTTTGGCATGTGTATGTGCTCTTGATATTTAATCATGAATGATATGGTTCTCTGCATTATGTATAATGGTAACTCCATAAGAGATTATCTATTCAAATTGTTTGAGTACCTGCCTGAACCAAAGTCTTTGGGTTAAGATGGATGTAGAAATGATGAGTGTCATCATTCTACTGTCTATACTCAAGTCATTCATGAATCTTCATAGTATTCATATTGTATGAATTAAAAGAAGCATATATAAATGTTGAAATACTTTTACGTTGAAATCTTTTGAGTTCAGCATAAGAGAACCTTTATCTTAAGCAATAGTTGTTTAAAGATGAAGGGAGCGCAGTGGAAGCATGGGTCGGATCCAAGTAAGAAGGAAAGTCAAAGAGTTGACCTTACTTATATGACTTTCATATGACATCCAAAGAGCTGGATGAATGTCAATACTGCAACAAGCTGATGTGTTGAGAGTATGACTATCAAGTCTATCTAGAATCCTTAGGGAAGGATTCAGATAGTGCATCGAAATAATCTACATCTACAAAGGACTTGCTTATAAGATAAGATTGAAGTCCAATAATTATATCTCATTCTTATGATGACATTTGCAATTGGATTGCATATATTTTACAAGATCAGAAATTTTGATTTTAAGGTTTAATGGTCATCCATATAGATATTGATGCAATCGTTGCAACAATCTCTATTGGATAGATAATGCCATATTTTCAGTGGGAGAGCCCTTAGTCTTAGAGAATGTCTCTATGATCTAGATATTTGATTACATTTATTGTTTATTTTCAAATGTTGGAAATGAACATTATTCTGGGATAGATCTATCATAAAGAGTTATGATGGATACATTTCGGATAAGTAATATAGCATCTTGTGGACTCTACTAAATTAGAATATTAATGAGTAGTTCATTAACATTTCTAATACTGAAAATTAAACCTTTAAAGATCAATAGGAGGATGAATATCATTTGACAATGGTATGGTATCAAGTTTTGGACATATATCTATTGATATGATCAATATACTAGTAAGATATTGAACTTTAGATTGTCTAAAGGTTCAAAGCTTACGTACTTATGAATATCGTATTGAAAAAGTAGAAATTGTCCAATGCACCCTTCTCCGAGAATGGTGTAAGATACCAAGGTATTCAAGATCTCATACATATTGATGTATATGGATCATCTGTATCACAATAAGCATTGATGATATGTGATATCATTTGATGATTATTGGTGATATGAGATTTCTTCCCTTCACTTGAGAAACCTTTAAATTGTTCAAAGATTTCACAATTTTGGTTTAGAACCAAAGTTTAAAGGAAGATTAAATGAATTTGATCTAACCAAGGTAGCAAATACCTATTAGATAAATTCAAGGAATATCTTATGAAAATGGAAATATCATTTCTCCTCCTAATACACCTAAACTCAATAGAGTTGTAGGGAGATACAATTGGATCATGGGTGACATGATTTGATCAATGATGAATATTAGCATAATTACCTCTTAGTTTCCAAGGTATATATATGTAGTAAAGACTACAATATATATCCTCTATACGATTCCATAGAAGTAAGCTAGAATCTAGCACTAGAGAATGTTACTTCATTAGGAAAATAAAAGATGGTATTGGATACCTACTTTATGACCTTGAGATTCTTAAACAAAATTACATATCTGAGAATATGATTCTTAGATGATAACTTTCTTGAGAATCAAGATGAAAATGAAGTGAAGGAACTCATTTAATCTTGAGATGATAATGAGGCTCCTGAAATCAGAAACTAAAAGGATAATTATAGATGAAAACACACATACATCTTTAGATGAGTTTGAAGATGAATTTCCATGTGTTAGTGAAATCTGACAATGATATTACTTCATGTGATGAAGCTTCGGAAGATCATGACATGGAAAGATGGATGTTAACAATAAAGTCTAAAGTAGACTTCATATACAAGTGCTGTATGTGGACCCTTGAGGATCCACCTATATGGGTAAGACCCACTAAGGTGTAAATGCATCTTCAAGAGAAAGGGGGACCCTGATGAGAAGGTAGAGACCTTCAAAGCACGTTTTGTATTCACAAGATACACATCGAAGAGAAGACATCGCTTGTGATGAGACTTGCTCTTCAGTGACCATGCTTATACCCATCAGACTATTGCTGACTATAGATAAACATCTTGACTTTGACATCTACAAGATGGAAGTCAAGATTGCATTCCTCTATGAATACCTCTTTGAGGATGTTCATATGAAGTAGCCCCAGGGATTCATGGTTAAGGAAAGCAAGATGTGCAAGCTTAAGGAACCATATCTATGGACTCAAATAAGCTTTTTGTAGTTGGAACATTATATTTGATGAAATTATAAATGTTATGATTTCAGATAGAATCTTGATGAACCATGTGAAGCTTAGTGGGAGTGCCATTGTGTTAATCATGCTAAACGTAGATGATATCCTAATCATTTGGAATGATATAAGGATAATAGTAAGAATTTTATAGACTGTCTATTCCATACCTTGAGTATGTTCTTGTGTCTGAAGTTGTTTAGAAGCAAAGAGAAGAGGGTATTAGAACTATCACATTTTTGGTACACCTTGGACATATTCCATTCTTGGAAAATCCCAAGGAAGGCTTCCTTCCCTTAAGATATGGTACTAACCTATCTGAAGGAAAAGCACCTCAAGAAGTTGAGGAAGTGAATACTAAAACTGCTTGCCCCCGTGCATCAGTTATGAGAAGCCAAGTGTATGCTAGATGTGTACAAAAGCCAGATGTCTGCCATGCAATGGGAGTAGTAAATTGTTGCTAATCCACTATGGAGATAAAACACTTGATTGCAGTAATAACAATATCTTCAAAGATGATAAGACTTAGAGATTGTGATCTCAATGTCTTATCTTCAAGGAATTAAGACTTTATAGATAGTGATCTAAAAGGACATAACTGTGGATACCTTAGGAGATAGAGATCTCCGGGAATAAGGATGTTCTAAGGATAATGAAAATGACTTACTGGTTATAATAATAATTGAGCTGTAGTGTCAAGGACACTATAACTGACAATATTGGATATTGGTTGCATAAGATGCAACATTCGCATTGGATGCAAGCACTGTTACTACGAGATATGCAAGTGTCGTAAAAGGACTTGGCGTAGTCTCTTGGGAACATAGTGACTGATCAACTTACCTAGCTATTTCTCTAAATAGACTATGATTGTCATATGAGTGTGAGTTTAATTGATTAACCCATTAATGGCTCTTTGGGCTAGTGGGAGATTATTGGACATGCGAGCCCACGGTGAGACATTATGCAATAAATGTTATTTCAAATATCATTCCCTGATATGAAATGAAGAATAACTAATTTGCATAATAGGCCCCTTAGTACAAATAGGGTTATGTACCATGGTTGTCTTGATATCATAAAGTTATTGATTCAATTGTTGAATCATAGAGGCTGGTGCTTGGATGAATATCTAAAGAGTTAGATTGAGGACTCATCAAGCACCGTCAAATGATCATCAAGATGTGATTTTCAGCCTGAGTGGGAGATGGCAATCCTATCTCTAAAGGCTGATATCTGACTGACTCTTGATGCAGGTCCTCTACATAGGAATAGAGATTCAGAGGTGTCAGATTAGTTAGGTCAAAGAGTTGACTTAATGAGATCGAGATAACCAAAGTCTTACATCGTATGCTGTTGCGATATAGGCACACATCCTCCGACCGGAGACAGATATGTTACTATATGTCTCAGTATGTAAATTTGGTAGACCAATAGGTTGTTGGCCTAATCAAGGTCTATATACCGGCGAGCTGGTGTGCATATAAGGGCATGTGAGTAATACGATCTATCAAAGGGATCATACAGTTTCACTTCTGAATCGGAAGATATGAGCCCACTCATGAGATATTGGGATCAATAAATTCCATGCATGGTCGTCTCGATTATGAAGCTTAACAGAATTTATAGGTACGATATATGCTTTTGGAAAGCATATGATCGATACCAAATCCCAATGATCAAATGAGAATCTTAATGATAAAACCATGAAGGTGACAGTCTAAAAGAGATATATAACTGTGGGTTTATTCAAAGTCTTCCAGTATGCAGGATATACATGTATTGAGAATACCTGAGGGTAGTGATCATAAATGATTGTATAACCATGACGCTTCCATTCTGAGGGAGTGATGAAACAGGTCTAGATTTTAGAGACTCCTCTCAGTAGAGAAGTAACTTGATCTTAGTCTAAGTGTTGGACATTGATCTGAATGAGATTCAGATGCAATGAGAAGATTAAGTTTATGGACTTGATTTAATCAAGCATCTATGGGAGATCCGTAAAACCTGGATTTGAGATATGATCTCAATGTTCAAGTCACTATACTTCGAACAATACAATCGCCACTGTCCTTATCTCCAAGTATCTGCGGACAAAACACACTATTCCTGAAAGAGTTCAAGAATAATTCCTTTGATGAATTATGTATCCAAGAAACAATATATTGATAATTAAATGAGATTTAATTATCAAGAATAATATGAATGAGATTCATATTATGAGAATGATTATCCAAGATAATTAAATGATATTTAATCATCAAGGAAATACAGAATGTGAATAGTACTATCCATGCTATCCATAATATCAGTGTATATTATAAATATGATTTTTAATACATTGGAGAGAGCACATTTGTAAATAATATTTACTATTGATTGTTAATGTGAATTGGATTCACATTAAGCAATTAATTGGAAATGTAATTTACATTTTTTGTTTGGGTTGTGAATGTGATTCACATTTTTTCAATGACATGATTGAAATATTAGCTAATTAATTTAGAATTAATTTAGCGAATATATTTGCAATAAATATTGTTGCAAATAATTAAAAGACAATGGGATTTTATCTCATAAAATAAAGAAGGTAAAAATCCACCCATTGAAGAGGTGACATCACCCATTAATCATTCAAGGGTGATGCTACACCTTTTTTGGAGGAGGTTTTTATCCTCTTTATTATCTTGTGTTAATTAATTTTACTAAGTTAAATTATGTTGATGTAATGCAACATATATTTAATTTAATACAAACTAATAAGTTGTTGTTTTATTAAACAACAATGATCATAGTCATTGATTAAAAAACACAAATCAATCTAACCGTTGATTTTGTGTATTCCATGGATTGTGATCCATGGACTCCCAAGCTACTATATAAAAGAGGGAAACCTTAGAATTTCAAGTACACGTCTAATCTTTCTCCCACCTTCTCTCATTCTCGCGCCCCATCTCTCTCTAAGAGTGGTTGTCCACTCTGAGTTCTTGAGAGAACTACAATCGTCGCTACGCTGTTGTGCTTTTGGATCTCTGTCTTCCTTAGTAGCTCTAGCACAAGTAGAAGACGTCGGATTTCGTTGGACGAAATCAAGAGATTCAAGGCTTGGATCTTCATTGTGGATTGCGGGAGGCACGCGTCTCATCATGACACCCGCAAGTGCCATCTTCGTAGATCGGACTTGAGTGAGGAGGATATCTTACTTTAGAGATCAAGTGATCGCAACCACGCTTCAAGAGGTATTTCTAATACTTTGTGGTTAGATTAAACGATCCAAAGAATATTCTTGGGATCACGTGGTTATGATTTAAAAAATTTTAAATTCCGCTGCACTGAGCAACTAGTGCGACTAGTCGCTCTGATCGCATTGGATGCGATCATCACGCTTTCGCGATGCACTTTAAAGATTTCCCCATATCCTTCAGTACCCTTGCTAGTTACGAGGGGAGGAGTCTCTTCCCATTTGGATCCTTCAGATACGTGATAGTATAAGAGGATTAGAAAGGTCCGCCCCAGGGAGAGATGGGAGCAAACGTACGGGATGTTGAAGCAGGAGTAGCAAGCCTATGCACAACTGGAGTGCTTGGACATGCTCGTGCAACTGAGGAGGAGGAACCACATGAGGCACGTGATGTACTCGTTGGGGAACACCTGATAATCCATGTTAGGGTACCAGATTCGTATTTTTCACTAAAGCATATGGAATACACTAGAAGTACATGAGGTCTTTTTACGGGCTTCGCGACAAGGGGCTCATAGGAACCTTGCAGTTGTTAGTTCTTCGTTCTATGATGTTTTATATATGACACAAAACACACACATGTATATATCGTGTTGCTCGCTAGTTCATTGTGACTGTAGGTCTACAAGTGTGAATTCAACTCAATTAGTCTTCAAAGCGTCCTTGACTTCATGTGCAACAATAGCTTAGAAAGTTGTTAACTTTTTCAAAAAGTCATTTATTTATTTGTAGTATTTTGGAAAGTTGTATTCTCTATCAAGCTTCAACGAATAATTTCCAAATAGAGACATTAGACAATTCAATTCCAAATGACCGTTTATTCTTAATAATCAACCACCACTGATCGACATATCATTAGTATTGATCGATCATGTACAATCGACCATCACTTGTTGACATGATCGATCATAATTTGAATTCCATCCCTACAGTAAAAAAATGATCAACCATACATTTGGACTTAATGGACCATTTCCATCTGATTGATCATACTTGTTCACCCGATCGATTATTAGTACAAACATTCTCTTATTTATTGCT
Organism: Ottelia alismoides; assembly: GCA_037367405.1. Classification (NCBI taxonomy): domain Eukaryota; kingdom Viridiplantae; phylum Streptophyta; class Magnoliopsida; order Alismatales; family Hydrocharitaceae; genus Ottelia; species Ottelia alismoides. Next base: position 97,737 of record JAZKJV010011424.1, read on the forward strand.
AATTTTGTTTTTAATAGCCATATTTCTTGGACCCATATATAAGGAATCCCATACACATTATTGGAAGACACACATTTCGAAGAATATCTTTCTTAGTGATTCTCTCGGTAATTCTTTCTCTTGTTCTTTAATTCATTATTTCAAGAAGAGTTTTATAAGTTGATAGCTATGAAGCATTGCTATCGGATCAACAGAGTTTTATTGCTCACAATTGTTCAAGTTCTTCTGATAGTAGTCAGAATTCTTTTGGCAATCTCCTTATCCCAATGATATTTATATTGTTTGATATTGCTTATTCATCTATGATGTCTATGATATAATTTTTGAGCTATATATGTGAATTTTGTGCAATTATAGTCTGCTGATTATCTTTAAATATTATTTTTCTTGATATGAGAATATCTTTAATATCTGTTGAGATATGTTTCTCTGGAAAAGATTATTGCACACGCACACGTACGCCTGCACACACGCACACACGCGCACGTGCACCCATAAACATGCGCACACGCATGTGCACATGCACACACACGTACACGCATGCACACGTACACATCACACACGTACGTGCAGACGCACCCGTACACACACACACCCATCCACCCTCTCTCTCACACACACACCCATGCAAGCACGCGTGCGCATGCATGTATGCGCGCACCCATGTGTGCGCGTGCACGCGCGCACGCGCACACACACACACACACACTCATATACGCACGCATGCACGAGCGTGCACGGACGCACGCACACACACACACACCCCTACGAAAGCGCGCGTGCGTAAACACACATGCACATGCACATGCACGCACACACCACCCACAGACCCACAGGCGCACGCATGCACGCACACACACACACACACACACCACCCACAGACCCACACACGCACGCGCTGCACACACACACACACACCCCCACAAACCACACACGCATGCACACATACATTGTTTCTAGTTAACTTCATTTTCAGTAGTTTAGGTGTTTGATCCTAAGTATGCAGAGAAACTATTGTAAATAAGATCATCAAGGAGAGTCAGAAGAAAGTCAAAGCTCATATTTTCTTCTGTATGGGCTACATTGTGTCATATATAGTGCCAATCTTGGTGTCTGATCCATGATTATGGAGCATTAAGATTTGTAAATGATTGAGATATCCATGTAAAGATCTCATGCTTTAGTGAAGCAGATGATTAGATTGCCTAATCAAGAAATCTGGAGTTCATAAGATTTAGATCGTGATTTTCATCTAGGTGGGTTTACACATAAAAATAATGTGCAAGTGTGCTTATTAGATTGGTTCTTTGACTATTATATGCTTTCTGGATATTCCCTATAAAGTTTAAAAATTACCTCGAACTACTATTCACCCCCTATAGTGGTATCGTGATATCCAAACTCACATTTGATATCTGAGCTTAGGTCAGTACTTCTAAGTAACTTCTTGAATATACACATGGTAGTAATGACATTGTGGATCAATCTAGTGTTCCTAACAAAGCTGGAACGCTAATCATTGCCATGATCACTTTACATAATCAGCAACAACCAACCCACACATAGTGAATAACAATCAAAGTGCGAAATGTCAGTCGAAATTTATTATAACTCTACTTAATTATGTATAGGCATAAGTAAGTAGAGTGTCAAACATTAGGAAACACACGAGGTAGATACTTATTACCAATTAATGCTAATTAATAATAAATCTCTATTGGATTTTTAATATTTTTCTGATTTTCATGTGTGTTTTTAATTCTATATATATTTATGAATTTTTAATTCTTTTTCCTTTTACTTTTTATTTTTATTTTGTATTTATTTTTAATTATGTAATTTTTTATTTCTTTTTTATTTTTTAAAATAAGATAATATTAGTATATATAATATAGATAGAGGATGGGGAGCTTGCACCAAGGTGCATGTAATTTTTCATGCACCGGGGCTTATATCTTCCACACTTTTTTATTTTTTTGAACTATACCACCATGTATATTCATCTATATATCCCTCCAATATGTCGTTTGAATTTCGTCAGAAACAGAGACTCCTATGACCTCCATCTAGAACAAGTCGATTACAGCAATTCTAAGACCGTTAAAATTACCTGTTCCAGATGGAGGTCATAGGAGTCTCTATTTCTGACGAAATTCGAATGGCATATTAGAGGGATATATAGATGAATAGACATGGTGGTATTTTTCAAAAAAGTAAAAAATGTGGAAGATATAAGTCCCGGTGCATGAAAAATTACATGCACCTTGGTGCAAGCTCCCCATCCTCATATAGATATTATATTTATACATAAGTAATATATAGTATATATAGATAATGAAACTTTTTATATCTTTAGATAAAAAAATAAAACCAAAATATATAAATAAAATGTTTTTCCTTTTTTGTCTTTGTTTTTAGGACTTTTATATCTTTATTTATTTTGATTTTTTTGATATTTTTGTAATTTTATGGATTTTTAATGGGACAAAATGTACAAATAATGAATATGATAAATCTGCTAGCTAGTTTAGGTTTTAATAAATATTTATAAGTTTAAAATTAATCCTAAACTATTTTAAATATAATATATATAATGATAAATTAAAATATAATTTTTGGAATTTTTTGGATTGGTTTCTATTTTTATAAGATTTTAGGCTTTGTGTTTTTTATTCTTTATATTTTCTATTTTTTAGTTATTTTAGATATGTCGTATAATATAATATAATCTAAGTAATATAGTTTTTTTTATTTTTTGAAGGTATTTTCAATTTTTATAGACTTTTAATAGCTAAATAGGGAAAATAAACATATTTTTGTACTTTAAAAATAGGAAAATGGGTTTAAATGCCAAATATAATTTATGCATGAAAGAGCATTGTTCCTAGCATCTTCATATTTTCCCTATATCTTTAGCATAAAAGAAATATTTAATACAAATAAAATGCAAACAAATAAAATAGATAATAATATCAAGACCTAGGTGCAATTTCTAAAAATTTAGCATGTATTTCATAACATTTAATGCAAATCCATGGCTAAACACATAGAATATCAGAAGTTTAAAAATATTAAGCACCATGAATGGGTATACTTGTCATTGTACAAAGTTCCATGTCCACATATGCAAATTAAACTCAATATTTTACACTTCAAACTATATTTAGAATACTAAATTAAAAATACAAAATGTAGAGGGTGTTAGAGCAAATTACCCAGTTGGTCGCGCGATTAGGCACATGGTGGATCTGATTGATCTGATGTCCCTAGTGTACCCACTTATTGATAGTCCAAAAAAATGCCTCTTAAATAATCTAATATTGTAGTATAGGAGGCAGATCAGAGTATCAAAAATCACAAATTTGAATGTGTGGAGTATTTATCTTAGTAAGTGTACTAAGGTCAAACTCAAAGAACGGTGTGATTTTAGTTGCATGGTTTTCAATTAATCTAAGTGATTAATAACTTGTGATTTGAATCTCCGTGTCAGAGAATGAAATAAAGAAAGAGAATGGACAATTTATGAGAATGCAAAATAAATAGAAAATAAGGGAAATAGAGGATCTATGATTGTGTATAATCTTTAATCCTTCGAGTAGCAATTATTAGTCCTTGCTTAACCTAAAAAATTAATTACAGATCCAATATCAATCACTTGATCTTCAAGAGATGATCACAGATCCACAAAAATATAATCAATAAGGTCAATTAGATCCAAAGTGTAAGTGAAGGAGAATCAATGATCAAATAACTACTTAGAAATAGATCCTAAAAATCCTTGCATAGAATAGTTCAAGAATGATAGGATTTTTTCCTCTATAATGCCCAATTAATCTACTAAGAAGTGTAGATCTATGTCATGTAATCAGAGGAGATTGTTAATAGCCAAAAACATGGCAGGTGAATCGGTCCTTGATCAATCGAGAAAATTAAATCGGAAATCAATTTAATAGCCCTCCTTTCCATGCAAATGTTAATTCCTTGAAAATAATAATTATCAATAAGATAAGGGAAATATTGTGGTGCAATCCTCTTACTCGGGATCCTATATAAGATAGATCAATTATCCATAAATATCATAAAGAAATTGATTCAGAGTCAAATAAGGCAATAACTATCTTCTTCTTTGAATGAATCAATTCAAACAAGCTCTGTTATTTCCCAACATGTCTATAATTTAAGAGCATTAAAAGATCTTTGAAATTACATATAGTAACAGAGTCAAAATGAGAGAAATATGCAATATTGAAATTCTAGAGACTGAAATGTAATAAAAGTTAATAGTTCTGTCTCAAATTAGTCCCTAGAAGGGCTTATCATTAATTTCCAACAAATCGACTGGAGGTCTTGGTAATTTACCCCTGCACGAGGGTATTTTTTGTTTGCAAATTTGAAAAGCTGGAGAGGCGTATGCGTAAATTGTCCCAACACACATGCAATTTGCACGTGCTGGGCCTTGATGCAATTCTGAGAAGATGCGGGGGTGATCTATAAATTTCTCAGATCACTTGGCTCCTGCATGCGACCCAAGAGAGGCTCTATGGTAGGTTTGGATGCAGCTTAGGCTACGTGGCTTCTAGAAGTAGCTTCGTTTGCCCGAGGCTTAGGTTTGAATTGTTGCTTTGACATGCGGTTCAAAGAGGGATCTGAGTCATTAGATCTAATCAATGGGATCAGATCTAATGGTGGTTGTAGCTTGTTTTCTTCCCCTTTCCTTTGTAGGCGACGACATGTGGGCAGAGCTCCTATGAGCCCCTCCGAGCTCCTTCAGGTGATGCTGGTGTCGGTGAAGGTAGGGGATGCCCACTGATGGCTCCATGAAGATGATGCGAATGTGGTGGTGCTTGAACATGGTCTGGATTTTGCTGCCAACAAGGGCGGAACAACGAGATGATTCAAGATTGGGGTGGTCCTCTTACTTCCAGCCACTCAAGGATTCCAGAGACCTGCAGGGGTTAGTGGCTAGATGAATCGACGAAGAGATGGTTGGGGAGCGACTGGGGGAGACTCAGTCGAGGAGGTGGAAGCAAGTCGTAGTTGGTTTCCCAACTTTGCAAGGTCGGAGGCGGAAGTGGTAATTACATGTTCACAGTGAAGGGGGAGAAGACTTGTGATGGTGAGAAAAGATGGGTGATGTGCGGTGGAGGTGTTTGGGCCTTCAGGAGGTCCACAGGTGTAGTGAAGTGCATGTGAAAAATCGACGAGAAAAAGGGAAGAGGAGGAGTTTACCTGGAGAAAGATATGGGTGCCTGGGGAGCTGGAGATGAAGGATCGACCCCTGATTCTTGAGCTTTGTCACTCTACTCACGTTAACAGTGGATGAGGTGCACAATGGATGGAGAAGTGGCTTTATAGATGGTGCGTTGATGGTTGAAGGAGGTGAGGTTTGATGGAGTGAACATTTACAGGCGATAGAAGGTGGTGTTTTGAAACAGTCGACTTGAAGAGCATGAGTGATGGTGGAAGCTATTGAAGGTTGCGCGATGATCATGGATCCTAGGGCTACGTTGGAATGGCGATAGGAGGTGGAGAGGAGGTAGGGCAGTGGTGCTAGAGTAGGAAGGGGGATAGGTAGTTGGAGTCGTAATGGACGGGGAAAGGAGGAGGCTGAGGTAGGAGAAGTGTTCCCTATTGTTGGATCAAGAGGACGTGTTCCCAGCCATTGGATCAGGAGATCCAATAGCTAAGGTCAAGGCACATTCGTGTGGTCAAGATGCAATCGATCGGATCGCATCCAACTGTAGATATTGAGGGCGGGTGGCTATAAAGAGCTGGGCCAATGTGGTTCAATCAGAGGGAATCACGTGGCCCAATGAGAAAATTAGAAAATAAGAAAATTAAAGAAAAATCAAATAAAATAATTAGAATCTTAATTACAAAAAATATCAAAACATGAAAGTTGTAGATATCAATGAGATCTACAAGTTTCATCTTGAACAAAAAGTTAAAAGAGGTCATTTGTATACTGAGATATTTTTGCAAGTATTTTTAAGTATTAAAAAACACTTAATTTAGTGGCTTTGATATTTTTTATTTTTTTTAAATAAAAATAAATATATACAATAATTAATCTAATTTTTAAGGGTTTTTACTAAATAAAATATTAGTAATTAAATACATTAAATAGGGTTTGCTTTCAGATTAAATATACATAGATTATATGCAACATAATAAAAGTCAATATTAATGAATTAGTTGTGGTTTTTATTAAATTTCTTATGTTTGGAGAATAAAAAATGTATTTTTAATATGATGTATTTAAGATTCATCATCCCCATATACTTAAAGTATGCTCACCCTCGAGCATCTAAATAATGGTTGAGTCAGATTAATCTTTGACGGTGCATGTGAAAATTCAAGTCTTGATTCATCAAAACTCTTGGTTTTGGTGATCTTAAAATTATAAGAGGATCCAAGCTTCGTCAAAAGGAATTCAACTTCTCTAATTACCAGAGTCTCTATTTGTACATATAGCATAAGATATGACATTTAAAGTGTATTGCATTTCATGAGAGTAGAGTCAAAATGTCACCCAAAACCCTGATCTAAGAGACTCTCCTCAAGACCTGATCCTCTACAATAGGGAATAAATCAGGTCTTACATCCAATGCACCGTCTCTTTAATTTGTCAAACTTAAAAGTGTAGATGGCAGGCCAGATGATGGATGATATAGGATTGTGACAGTTCTTCTCTTCCTTTCATTGGAACAAGGAATCTCTCGAGTGCCTTATTACTCAACACAATATATTTTTGGTTTTTACTATTATGTCCGTCAAGAGAATTTGGAGTTGTTTGCACTTGTTTTCCTGGGATACCTCGAGGTGTATCTTTTCTGGGTATCTAATATACCTTTACACCCAGACTTATAAAATTTACGATGGAGAGCCTTTTTGGGTGCTAGCCCGACCCTTCGTCCTAATAGATTTGGTCCAAGTGAACATTTTGAAATAGTTGGGAGCGCTCACCGATAATTCAGATCTTTTGTGGAAAATTTTCCTTTTTAAAACTTAGTGCTTTTCTTTGAATTTTTGTAAGGATAAGGTCTGGATATCTCCACTGCTTTTACCAAGTTGGCGCACACTGATCAATAATTTTTATGTTTCATCACCCCGACACATAAGTTTTCATCAAGAGATAGCATGAGAACTTGTTCTCAAATTAGCTAAGGTTTGCCGACACTCAGGTTTCTTGAAAAACTCCAAAAAAGTGGACGTGCATGATTGGAAGTAAAATGCTTACCGAAGTGTACATATTTGTATGGTCAATAAGCAAGTTTGAGCCTTAAAGTCATATGTTTGTGTGCTTACAGCCGAGTGACTTGGCTACACTGGTCAAGCATCTTAGGATATGTAGCTACACTTCATTCTCTCCACCTCCTCTTCTTGAGCTAGTTGTCACTAACTTAGAAGGGAACATTCTGCTTCTCAAGGAAAGAGTTGTTGGATTGGGGAATTAGGATCACCATGCTAGAGAAGACTGACTTTTACCTCTTCAGCAGAGGAGAGCTACATATCCCACACATTGTCCAAGAGAGATTCATAAACATAAGGGTTTGCGTATGAGTTAAAGTATTCTGACCTAGATATTGAGGATACTTGAGCAGATTTTGTGATTCTCAAAGGTTGTTGTGCTTCAAATCTGATTCGCAATAAGGTTTCGACCTCACCTAAAATCCAAAGCTCCGACTTAAGCTCCAAACTTTGATTTTGTGAAGACAAGTTTGAAAATTAAATTCGATCCAATTTCTTTCTTTTTCTCATTTTCTATACTTATTGCATAAGTGTTTACTAAGGACTAGCAAAGGCAAGTATAGGGGATCATGAATCTCCACTTCATCACCTTTGTTCTGTCATTTTGTCCTTGAAAATCTGAGCTCATGCATATAAATCACTTTATTTTGTAAAAATTAACATTCACTATTTATTCTATTTGTTATATATCAAACACAATTTTTAATGTTAAAATTATATAATAAAGAAAAGAAAAGAAAAAGAATAAAATATTAAAGGTATTTTATTACTTTAAACCTTGAGACCAAGTCAAGAATTGAATTAGTTGACAAGGAATAAAAAAGTAGGGGGAGATAAGGGCAAAAATACACTAAATTCCCATTCTTTATTCATCAATAACCTGCTTTTGGGACCTATTTTATTTTATATTATTTCTATCTCAAATAAAAAAACATTGTATATAAAAGTTGTAGACAATAATACAGAGAAAAATGGAAAATACAAAATTAAGTTTACATAAAAAAATACAGTGTACCTTTTATACCTAAATAAAAAGTCAAAACCCAAACTTTATAAACTCATATCTCCGCAAGAAAAATTCAAAATGCATCACTTCACACTTTAATTGTATATAACTTTTCATTCGCTATTTAATGAAGTTGGTTTCATTTATTTTGGAGTTAAAATACAAAAGTTATGTTTTGGACCCTTACTCTATAATAGACATTAATAAAATATTCATTTTATTTATTCTTTATTATTTTAAAATTTTATATTTTTATATTTTTGTAAATATTATTTATAATATATGTATATATTTATAATAGAATAAAACCATTAAGAAAATAAAAAATAAAATAGTCTATAAATACATATATGAATATACAATACTTATACCTATGTAATTAATACCTTTATTTATTTAAGTGTATAAATAACACTAGAAAAATAAAAAAAAATATTTGTGTACATAAAAATAAGTTATATATATATAAATAAGAAAATAAAATAGTAAAATAAAAAATACAAAAACAAAAATAAAATATGCATAACATAGGTGAATATACCTCTAAATAAAGCCCTAACTAATAACTTGTAATAATAACACCATAAAAATAAATAAAAATAGTAATTAAATACTACATAACGAACATCTTTTATTTTATACTCTAAAATTAAATAATTCATTATTGATTCAATAATTATTTTACCAATAATTTCTACATTGCAATTTTCCCTAGTTGACGTGGCTCAACTCTTTGACCCAGGTCACCTACCCTCATTAGACGAGAAGACACCTATCTTCTCCTTTTTTCCCAGGCTTCTAATCACTCATATATGAGATCATCTTTCACCAAAACCTTCTTTGATCATCCCTAATCCATGTCATCCCCTTCAATCTCTTGTATATAACCCTTATTCTTCTGAATTCGTTGGTCAATAAGGATCCTCGAGTCTATCTATAAATAAGTCTCTCTGCCTCCTTGATCAATTTGAATCCCCATTGGAGCTTTTTTCTGTGTCCTTGCGTGAGTGTTTGAAGGCCCGGTGACAACGAAAACCTTCCCCGAGCTCGAAGACGACAGAGTAAGGAAGCGACGACGATCCACGGTGGTCATCCAACCATTGTGTTCCCTGCTTCAAAGCATGTATAAGTGCTACTTGTTTACCATCCTTTGGTTTGAATTAATCCTAAATTCCTTTGTCATTTTATTTTGTCTGTTGTAGCGTGTAATTAGGTTAGTTCCTCACCATGCCACCCTGTCTCCAAGTGCCACGTTCACCCCATCATCTTCCCCATCGAGATCTTCATCTGACCCCCATTTGTATAAACCCAATTGTATTTCGATCGACGAATCGAGTGTCCTCCGCCTCCCTTCACCGGACCTTCTCTGCCCACTTTATCGATTATGCTTTCTAGCTTCAAAATGGGTCGAGGCAAATCGCCTTGAGCCCAAGACCTTCTTCTTGTAGGTTTCAAAGCAAACAAACCCTTCCTGGGTCACATTTGATCTTGTCGAAGGTGCTACAGGTGCATGCGTTTTCCACACGTGCCAGGACCCCATCGATGGGTCTTGGACCTTCTGTGGCACATTAATCGCTGCAGAATCACCTCTTGAAGGTGTAGAGACAAAGATCATCAAATAAGACCGTCAGAGACTAGAGGAATCATCGATCAAATGTTGGGGAGCTCGTCGTTCTTCAAGAGTAGCACTCATCGCCAGAGTAGCGATCTACGCTCAAATCTAATTCTGACCGCTGTTCCGAAGCGAAGCGGTATGCGCCCACTACCGTCCGATCAAGTTAAGTGGATTGATCTATACTATTAGTCAGCATGCAACTGGGGTAATTTCCATATACCCATTCACCTTTTTTGAATTTATTTTTAGTATATTAAATGGCATTTGGAGTGTAGAATATGTAGGATAAAATGCAATAAAGCCCCATATGTTTATTGTATTTTCCTATCTATCCGTGCTAGCTCTCCTCACGTGGGGTACCACGTAAGGTTGAGTATTTTGCATGCATACCCTTTGGTTTTCTCTATTTATATTTAATCCAAGTGTTTTATTTGTTGTGTATATTTTTAGGAAATATTGTAAAAAGGACCAAAAGTTTTGTCTATTTGCATTTAGGCCCCTCTCAGGAATATACATTTTTATAATTTGTGCTAAATGAGGCACATGTATTTCATATGGAGGGTTCAAAAATACATAGGACTTTTATTTTAATTACACTTTAGTCCTTGCCAGTAAGTGCATTGTATTTTCTTGGGATTTTTCTTAAAATTACCCTCTGTTTGATTTTTATTTTGCAAAAATTACCATGTATGCATTGGATGATGTATTTAATTACTATAATTTTTAGTTTGTATTTTAAGGCATTTATATATTTATTAAAATTTGAACAATGGCCTAAATTTCCCTATTAAACTCTGTAAATCACAAAAAATATAAAAACACCTTTAAAAATTCTAAAGAAATATATTATGTACATTAACCTATATTTTAACTCTAGACTAAAAATCCCTAAAATAGAAAAAGAAAAAAATTAAAATTAAAACTCAAAAATGAAGAAAAAATAGGAAAAATTACCAAAAATCCTAAAAATATTTATTTTTGCTTATGAATTTTTTATATTATTTTTTTATGTATTAAAATTATTTTGGATAATTTTGGGCTTTATTTTCTATTTTTACTCTTAAAATCAATCTGACCTATTTATTTAATTCCTGATTTAGGATATTTTTGACTTTAAAAATATATAAAAATTAGCGACAATGTCCTAAAAATCACAAAATAGTAAAAATATATCTAAACCCCAACAATATTTTATTCCCTATATTTTTATTATTTTTTATAGTATTTATTATTCTATTATACTATAATATATATATAGCCTTATATATTCTTATATTATATACTAATTAATTAAATAATATAATAAAAATTATAAAATAAAATAAAATATTATATATATATACAGAAATAAAATAAAGTAAAAAAATATATGTGTGTATACCTTATGTGTGCATCTTTACTTATATATAAATATATATATATTAATCTAATATATATTATTAAATATACCTATTCATTGACTATAATTGCATTTTAAAAAATTCAAATAAACGCTTAGATAAACAGACTTAAAGACAAGTATGTACATAAAACACATTGATTATCAATAATCATAGGCAACCTGATTTGTTCTCTGTGGTTGGACCTCTACATGCTTACATGCTATGCATTTTTATTTGTAGAGTTAAAAAACTAAGCAATGACTCACTAGTTGAGGGAGTTAATTGATTCATTCATTGATTGTGGGTACTTTTTGATTGAAGCGGGCTTTCGTGAGTCGTCGCCTCAGTGAGATGTTATCTTCGCTTTTCTTGAGCGAGGATTATTTTAAACCCTCGTCGAAGTCTTGTTCATAATTAGGAGATAGGTTCGTAGCTGTTGAATCAGGAGATCCCACGACAAAGGTCAAGGTGCAAACGTGTGGTCAAGATGAGATCGATTGGATCGCATCCAATGATGGGTATTATGGGCGGGAGGCTATAAAGAGACGGGCCACATGGCTCAATCAGAGAGAGTCACATGGTCCAATGAGAAAATTAGAAAATAAGAAAAATAAAAGAAAATTCCGAATATAATAATTAGAAGCTTAATTATAAAGATCAGAACAAGAAAGTTGTAGACCTCGATTAGATCTATAAGTTTCATGTTGAACAAAAGTCAAAAGATGTCATTTGTATACAGAAATATTTTTGCAAGCATTAAGTATTAAAAACACTTTAGTGGCTTTGATATTTTTTATGTATTTTTAAATTCTATTTGAAACCAAAATAAATATATACAATAATTAATCTATTTTTAGGGGTTTTTAATAGTTTTTAATAAATAAAATGTTAGTAATTAATATAATAAGTAGGCTTAGCTTTCGATCTAAATATACACAAATCATATACGACATAATAAAAGCTAATATTAATGAATTAATTGTGATTTTTATTGAATTGTTTAAGTTTGAAGAATAATAAATAGATTTTAATATGATATATATGAGATCCATCACTTATCCAAATGGAGAGCTGAGATCGTGTACCACTTCATTGGGATTGGACGACCCGAATTAGATCTGGATCATGTTCTTGATCTAACGGTGCTGGAGGCACCTAGAAGAATAGGGAATGTCTTCCTCGAGGACCTTCATCCGATGATTCATCCATCATCTGGCCACCTATTGGGCTCCTTGATGGTTAAAAATGTTGTTGGAGCTCCTCTTCATCAACAGGTAGGCTTCGATGGGTCCAAGCCTCGAGGTCAACTCTTCTCCGATGACCTGTGAGTCAAACCTCAACTCGATTTGAGTTCTAGGTAGATTCTTCGAAGCTGTAACCTACACAAAAATGATGGGGCTTGAGCGCGACTCTCCTCGACCCAATTTGAAGTTGAAATAGCAAAGGGGGTGAAGGGGTGATGTGTCTCCAATGAACAATGGAAGATGGATATTGATGACCTGATCTGAACAAGATCAGGGTGATCTGGATTGGACAACGATGCATAGAAATGGAAGGAGAAAGTGATGAAGGTGACGACGAGTTGAAACAGTGAATGATTAAATGATTCGTAGTGAATGATGGTTGGAGCCTATAGCTCTGGCAATCTTCAATTTCTAATTTTACTAAAATATACATAAGTAAAGGTGCATAACATAAGATTTTATGCTAAGAATTACTCTAAGAAAATAATAACCTAATTAAACCTAAGACTCGATAGGGAAATACACAGAAGCTGAACTTCACTGGAGATGGGCTCCTGCGATGGTGGACCTCGCCATTTCTGCCCTTCTCCTAGATGTAAAACCTCAGGGGCTCCTTTCTGTCACCAAGGGCACACTCCAGATGATGATTCTTTAGGTTACAGGGACAAGGGTGGATCAAAATTGGGTAAGAAGGAGAAAATTTCATTTTATGGAAGGAGTTAGTGGTGATTTTGGAATGGATATTTCACTCAATTTGAGGGTGGTTGGTGGAAGGTATGGGAATGGTGAAGTAGAGGATGGTGGTGTGAGAAGATTTCATGTTGGTCTCGAGGTGAAAAGGGGTGTGGATTTGGTGTAAAAAATCGACGAAGTGGATGGGACGCAAGTCTGACAGGAGTGGGGGATAGAGGTCCGTGCGGGGGGGAGGTATTGACTGGGGAGGTCAACACTCCCCACACTATAGTTGGTCTACGCTGGACCACTAAAAACAAATAAAAATAAAAAAAATAAAATTTTAAATAAAATAATCAATGATGTTATTTAAAAAAACTTAAAACATGAAAAATATTTGTTATTTTATAAACTATTTTCTGATGATTTTTATTTATTTTTACAACTTTATCTATTTCAGTTCATTTGAAGGATAAGGTGAGATCCTTAAGCACACAATCGTTTATGATCACATCACCCTTAGGTATTCCCAATACGTCTACATCCTGCATACTTGAAGACTCAGAATAAACCCGAAGTATTAGATCAACTTTACGTTGTCTACTTCAGGGTTTTATCAGTAAGTTTATCATTTAATCATTGGGAGTTGGTATCGATCATATACTTTCCAAAAGCATATATCATGACTAGGTCTTGATCATATACTTTCCAAAAGTATATATAAAACCTACAAATTCAGTCAAGCTTCTAAAGTAAGACGACCGTGCACGGAATTTGATTCTTTCCAATATCTCATGAGTGAGCTCATGTCTTCTGGTTCAGTAACGAACATGTATGATCCCTTTGAGAGATTGCATTATTCATATGCCCTCGCATGCACACCAGTGTGCCGGTGTATAGACCCTGATTAGGTCATCAACCTATTAATCTGTCAAATGTACATACTCAAACATATAGTAACACATCTGTCTCTAGTCAGAGGATGTGTGCCTGTATTGTGACAACATACGATATATGACTTTGGTTATATCGATCTCGATAAGTAAACTCTTTGACCTATCTAATCTGACACCTTCGAATCTCTATTCCTATGCAGAAGACCTGCATCAAGAGGTCTATCAGATATCAGCCTAAATGAGAAAGGATTGCCATCTCCTAATCAGGATGGAGATCATCTATTAACAATCATTTGACGGTGCTTGATGAGTCCTCAATCTAACCCTTTAGATATTCATCCAAGCACCAGCCTCTATGATTCAATAGTTAAATCAATAGTTGTATGATTATTAAGATGGCCATGCTACATAAACCTAATTGTACTAAGGGACCTATTATGAAAATTAGTTGTTCTTCATTTCAGATCAGTGAATGATATTCACAATAACATTTATTGCATAATGGCTCGATGTGGGCTCGCATGTCCAACAATCTCCCACTAGCCCAAAGAGCCATTAATGGGATGATCATTTAAACCCACACTCACGTGACAATCACATGCTATTTAGAAAATAGCTAGGTAAGCTGATCGGTCACTCTGTTCCCAAAAGACTATGCCAAGTTCTTTTACGACACTTGCATATCTCTTAGTAACAGTGCTCACATCCAATGCGAATGTTGCATCTTATGCAACCAATACTCAATCTTGATAAAGTAATTATAGTGTCCTTGACACTATTGCTCAATATTTATTATAACCAGTATTTCTATAATCCTTATCAGGATACCCTTATTCCTGGAGATTTCTATCTCTAAAGATATCCAAAGTTAATATTTTAGATTACTATCTATAAAGTCTTAATTTCTTGAACATAAGACATAGATATCACTATCGCGAAAGTCTTTTCATCTTTGAAGATTTTGTTATTACTGCAATCAAGTGTTTTATCATCATAGTAGGATTAGCAACACTTTACTACTCCCACTGCATGGCAGATATCTGGATTTTGTACACATATAGCATAAACTCAGCTTCTTGTAACTGATGCACAAGTGAAAGCAGTTCTAGCATTCACTTCCTCAACTCCTTCAGGAGTTATCACTTCAGATAGGTCTGTACCATATCTTAAGGGAAGGAAAGTTTCTTAGAATTTTCCAGAAAATGGACCATGTCTAAGGTGTACTAGAAATGTGATAGTCCCAATATCCTCTTCTCTTTGCTTCTGAACAACTTCAGAACTAAGATCTAAGATGTATCCTTGAGATCATATCTCAAGATATGGAGAAACCAGATTATAAAACACTTATTATTATCCTTATATCATTCCAAATTATTAAGATATCATCTACATTTAGCACGATGAACACAAAGGCACTCCCACTTAGCTTCATATGCTTCAACAAGATTCTATCTGAAATCATAAAATTTATAATTTCATTAAATCTGATGTTCCAACTACAAGAAGCTTATTTGAGACCATGGATGGATTTCTTTAGCTTTCACGTCTTGCTTTCCTCGATCATGAAGCCCTGGGGCTACTTCATGTGAATATCCTCAGAGAGGTATTCATAGAGGAATGCAATCTTAACTTCCATCATGAAGATGTAAAAGTCAAGTTGTGTAGCTATAGTTAGCAATATTCTGATGATTTTAAGCTTGGTCACTGAAGAGCAAGTCTCATCGCAAGCAATGTCTTCTCTTCCGGTGTGAAGCTCATGGATACGAACCGTACTTTGAAGGTATCTACCTTCTCATCAGGTTCCCTCTTTATCTTGAAGATCCATTTATACTTTTATGGGTCTTACCCATATAGGTGGATCCTCGAGGGTCCATATACAACACTTGTATATGAAGTCTACCTTAGACTTTCATTGATAAAATCTATCTTTCCATGTCATGATCCTCAGGAGCTTCATTTCATGAAGTCCAATCATTGTCAGACTTAATTAACATATGGAATACATCCTCAAACTCATTTGAAGAAGTATTAGTGCTTCATCTAGAATTGTCCTTTTAGTTCCCGATTTCAGGAGCCTCATTATCTTCTCAAGATTAAAAGACTTCCTACACTTCATTTTTCATCTTGATTCTCAAGAGAGTCATCCTCTCAGAATCACATTCTCAGAGATGAGATCTTTTAAGAATCTCAAGGTTATTAAGTAGGTATCCAATACCATCCTTTATTTTTCTAATGAAATAGCACTCTCTAGTGCTCAATTCCAGCTTACTTGCGTGGAATCTTATTAAGGATATATAATGTAGTCTCTACAACATATATACCTGGAAACTAAGAGGAATGTATGCTAAAATTCATCATTGATCAAATCATGTCACACATAATCCAATTGTATCTCCCTACTACTCTATTGAGTTTAGGTTTATCAGGAGGAGTGAGATATTGATGAGTGCACATTATACTAGTATAAGAGTATACAAATTATATAATAGAAACCCATTAATGACCGATACATACACCTCAACATCACCTAATTCAGATATTATCGATATTGCACATACAACAAGAAAATCATCTCCAAAAATGCATAATTAAATTAATGACCAAAATTCTCTTTTCATCAACAAAACTAATTACTCATTCCAAAACAAATTGCATGATCATTAAAACCAATTTGTCTCTACACAATTTGTTAGGAAGAAATAGAGAGGAAACATTATGCAAAATTCACATTCTTTATTCCCTCTCCCCTCCCCATACAACACATAGCTCAAAAAGTATTTAAGACCCATCACCTCATCATTCCCCATGCAAATAATAAAAGTATCTCCCATTCCCATACACTCATTCTTCCCCATGCAAAAATTAACTCTCCATACACTAATAATGATATTTTGTCTACACTTGCATGGGATGTCTCAAGCAAATTCCATTATAAAAGGATGCACTCACGACACCTTTCCCTCACGCCCTTCTTTCCCATTCTCACTCTACCCCTCACGCACTCTCTCACTCCCTCATCTCACGCACTCTCTCTCCCTCTACTCTCTTGTTCCCCCATTTCCCTCTCATTTTTTCTTGCAGGCACAAGAGTAGTGCAGCCCACCTGTACGCCCAGCCACCATCCTCCTCCGTTCAGCCTCCTTCTTTGGAGTCCAAGTGCGCACAGCATCTGTCCTCTCCAGTGCAACTCCGCTACCGCGCACCGGTGTTCGTCTCGTGCGCACAACAGTCACTGACCGCGGCTCCTTCTTCCCCGACACTCCAGTGATTATCTCCAGCCCGTATTCGGATCGTTTGTCGCTCCATCCCACTCCGCATCTAGCAGCCCACGCATTCGTCTCCATCGTCGTCGACATCGTCTTCATTCCGCATCCGGATAGAGAAGCATTTATTTCCCATCTTATTTGTCGCTTGTATTTTTTCTATCTTAGTTAATTTGTTTAAGTTTAATTTGTAAGAACAACTTTTATTGTGTAAGTTATTCTCAACTCCATTTTTCTAGAAAATATATGCAATGCAAGTTTTATATTTTATCATTCTCTCTTGAAAGTTTACAAGTAAATCTCATCTTCCCTTATTAAATTGCGAATCAACCCCCACCTTTTTTACT
The DNA here is from genome assembly GCA_037367405.1 of Ottelia alismoides. Taxonomy (NCBI): domain Eukaryota; kingdom Viridiplantae; phylum Streptophyta; class Magnoliopsida; order Alismatales; family Hydrocharitaceae; genus Ottelia; species Ottelia alismoides. The sequence goes on from JAZKJV010011424.1 coordinate 115,413, forward strand.
TAGTTGCACTCATACCATCATTTGCTTATTCTAAATTCTAGGAAGTATTCTTACCGTAGATCGCATTCTGTTGCAAGTTTTCTTTCATTACATTAGATTTAAAATTCGAATCAAGTTTTAAAGAAGAACAAAAAGAGCGAGTTTGCTTAGTCCCTGCGGATACGAACCTCTACTTGCACTATACAGCTCATATTTTTTCCAACATGCTTGTAGTTGTAATCTTATTTGTTTGATTGCGGTTTTGCGTGGAACAACAATGACGTGGTAAAACCAACTTTTTAAACCGCATAAAATCGCATCAACATTTTGGCGCCGTTGCCGGGGACTAAGCAACGTTTGCAATTTTTTTCTTCTTTCTAACTTAATTTCAAATTTCTAATCCGTGCATTTTTTGTTTTGCAGGTACTTAGGCATCAAAATAAAAACAATACTTGTCTTTTCATGCATCTTGTCTTAGCAAACTTGTAATTTGAAAAAAAAATTTCTCTCCCCTCCTTCTCAGAAAAGCTCGCCATCAGGAGGACAAAATATTACGGATTAATGCTAGAAGTGCAAGCACTGTGAGCTTTTCTTTCTCTTAGGCATCTTAGATTTTTACATTTCTTGCATTTGTTTGCGCATCAAATTAAACCGAAAAAAATAAAAAAAGAGTTCTTGATTGCATCATCTCTGTGGTCTTCTCCCTTTGATAATCTAATTCAAATACCACCAAATCGTGTACTGATCATTTAAGAAGATAAGCTTGAAAGGCCACCGCAGTGGACTGAACAGAAAGCGGGAAAATTTTGATTGCTTGATTTGATGCACGTGTATGACACAAAAATCACGAGCACATAGAACCCTTGGATAGTGACAAAAATCTCTGGTGCTACGTGGGATTGCAGAGAGAAATTGTAACTCCTCGACGCGTTGGGCACAGGTTCTTGTGGGAAGAGCAGATCTAACGATCTGAGTACCAACCGTGGATCCCCCAGCCGGATTAGGACATCGATTTCTCACAATCTTCCACACCCACCTCATCCTTAAGGACTCTAATTTCTCTGAAAACTTTTGTTGAATCATTAAATTAAAATCGAAAAGATAACCGCTTCTGCGGAAACTTTTGTGTGAGTTGGTGAATCAACAAATTATCTGGTGTATTGTGCTGTGTATGCTAGGTCGTAAATCTCTGAAAAATCCATTGCAAGAACCCTTAGAGTACGACCCGATCTATAAAAGAAAACCAAACCCATCTCCTTCAACTGAGGAACCTGAGGATTCATCCAACCTAGGAGACATGTGAGAAGAAAGACCAAATCCTATGGATCTCATCCTGCATCAACTGCAACTGCTGAGAGAAGAAAATGCCACAATCCGTCACACCATAGCACCTCTCATCCGACCACCGCCCATCAACACACATGACAACCTGGCTGCAGAGGATTTAGTTCATTGGGTCCAAATCCTGCCTGAAGTAGGAGACTTTGAAATAAAGCCCGCATCACTCTCTTTAATCCCAAAATACTATGGAAATGACACTTAAGATCCCTTCCTCCACATCCAGGATTTCCAATCTGCTTGTGACACCATGAGTATCCCTGGGATAGAAAAAGAATACATTTATATGAAAGCCTTCACCCACTCACTCAAAGACAAAGCACTCTAATGGCTCCGAAATTATGGAACCCCACTCACCTCTTGGGACTCCTTAAGAGAGGCATTCATCAAGAAATACTTCCCAATAGGAAAGACAAATGCCCTGAGACAAGCCATATCATCATTCACTCAGAAAAATAGAGAGCCCATTCAAGAAGCCTGGGAACGGTTTAAAGAACTTCAAAAGAAATGCCCTCATCATGCCATACCCAAATGGAAGTTAGTTCAGATATTTTACGAGAGCATAGATACATCATTAAATAGAGTGATTGATGGCTCCTGCGATGGAAACTACATCAGCCGTGATGAGCACTTCGTTTGGAATTTGTCTGAAAATATGACTGACAAATCGGTGAATAGTGTTGGAAATGCGAGCCCACGGCGAGCAATTATGCAATAAATATTATTGCATATATCATTCCCTGATCTGAAATGAAGAATGAATAATTTGCATAATAGGTCCCTTAAAACAATTAGGGTTATGTACCATGGTCATCTTAATAATCATACAGCTGTTGATTCAACTATTGAATCATAGAGGCTGGTGCTTGGATGAATATCTAAAGGGTTAGATAGAGGACTCATAGAGCACCGTCAAATGATTATTAAGAGATGATCTCCAGCCTGAGTAGGAGATGGCAATCCTATCTCTGAAGGCTGATATCTGACCGACCTCTTGATGCAGGTCCTCTGCATAGGAATAGAGATTCTGAGGTGTCAGATTAGTTAGGTCAAAGAGTTGACTTAACGAGATCGAGATAACCAAAGTGATATATCGCATGCTGTCATGATATAGGCACGCATCCTCTGACCGGAGACAGATGTGTTACTATATGTCTGAGTGTGTACATTTGGCAGACCAATAGGTGGATGACCTAATCAAGGTCTATACACCGGCGCGCTGGTGTGCATATATAGACATATGAGTTATACGATCTCTCAAAGGGATCATACTGGTTCAGTTACTGAACCGGAAGACATGAGCTCACTCATGAGATATTGGGAAGAATCAAATTCCATGCGCATGGTCGTCTCGCTTTGGAAGCTTGACTGAATTTGTAGGTTTGATATATACTTTTGGAAAGTATATGCTCAAGACCTAGGTATGATATTGCTTTTGGAAAGTATATGATCGATACCGACTCCCAATGATCGAATGAGAAACTTACTGAGAAAACCATGAAGTAGACAGTATAAAGTTGATCCGATACTTCGGGTTTAGTCTGAGTCTTCCAGTATGCAAGATGTACAGGTATTGGGAATACCTGAGGTTGATTTGATCATAAACGGTTATATAACCATGACTCTTCCATTCCTAGGGAGTGATGAAAAGGGTCTGGATTTTAGTGACTCCTCTCGGTAGAGAAGTGATCTGATCTTGGCCCAAGTGTTGGACATTGATCTGAATGTGATTCAGATACAATGAGAAGATTAGATTTAGGGTCTTGATTAATCAAGCATCTATAGGAGGCCCGCGATCTGGATTTGAGATATGATCTCAATATCCATGTCACTATACGTGGAACAATACAATCGCCCTGTCCTTATCTCCAAGTATCTACGGAGAGATTGCATTATTCTTGAAGGGTTCAAGAATAATTCCATAATATCTAAGCAATGAAGAAATCATGATTAAATGTGATTTAATCATATTGATATGTGAAGAAATTATCCAATTTAATTAAATGTGATTTAATTAATGTGGATAAGAACAATGTGGAAAGAAATATCCAATTATTCACAATATATTATAAATGCGATTTATAATGTATTAGAGAGAGCTAATTATAATTTATATGTGTTGATTAATTATTATGTGTATTGGATACACATTGTGTAATTAATTAACAATGTAAATTATATGTTGTTTTGGGTTGTGAATGTGATTCACATTTTTTTCCATGGCAAGATTGCAATATTCTCAAATATAATTGTGAATTATTTTTTGAAGAATAATAACCCAACAAATAAATAAAGAGATATTTCCATGGAGATATGCAATCTCATGAAATTCATTAGATTGCTCTCCCCATGGAAATAAGTGGGCGGCACATCATTCCTACAAGGAATGTGTGGCCATCCACTTGGAAGGTATATGGAGATGGAATCTCCATGTATCTTCTCTCCTTATTTGTTTATTTGATTTAGGACTAATTTATATTTGATTTTGTCAAATATATTTTAACCTAAATTTGTTGGTTTTACCAACAACAATCTTGACCATTAGATTAACATAAATCAATCTCACCCATTGATTTTATGTGTCCCATGGATTGAGATCCATGGATCCCAAAACCCTATAAATAGAGAGGCATACCATGCTCTCTCTGTACATGTGATATTAAGGCTCTCTCTCTCTCTCTCTCTCTCTCTCTCTCTCTCTCTTTCTTCTCTACACAAGTCAGCCCTCTCTCTCTATTGATGGTGGCCGACCACCATACCATAGAGGAGACAACCGTCGACGCCATCGCCACTGCGCCACTGCTTCGACGTTCTTCGGTTCTTCATCTTCTTAGAGCGATGCACTCACGAAGGAGATATTTGATCTTGTACGATGAGATCAGGAGCAACCACGCTTGGATCAACTTCTTGGATTGCGAGGACAACGCGGTTCATCCCCGCACTCGCAAGCGGTCTCGCCGACGATCGGACTTGAGACAGGAGGTCTCTTTCTTTAAGAGACATGATCAACCACGCTTCAAGAGGTATTGCATTATACTTGTTGTGGTTATAGATGAAACGATCTGAGAATGGTTCTCGGATCATGTGGTTTAATCGAATAAAAATTTTAAATTCCGCTGCACCGAACAACTAGTACGACTAGTAGTTCTTCGTCGTATCCGATATGAAGATCACGCTTCCGTGATGCGCTTGAGGATAATTCCATATCCTTCAAGTGGTATCAGAGCCTTAGGTCGACGGTTTCGAATATGATTCGAAAAACCGAGGACGACTTGGGTTCGTTAAGGTCGCGACAGTTTTTATCGCATTTGATTTCGCAGATCTGTTTAGTAAATAAATTCGGCACTGTTTAAATTGTTTAAAAACTAATTTAATACTTGGATTTTGTTCTCCATTAAATAAGGAAATCATAGGATCTGAGTTTACGTAAATCGGATTTCGTATGCTCTAGATATGGTTGTTTTAATGAACATGTATGCACTGTTGCGGGGACTGTAGATCTGAACGTGATTAAAATGTTAATTACTGTTTAGACTTGCCTCGAAATTCGTGTAACATCATGTGTGTTCTGTCCTAAATCAAATTAGAAATCTATGAAAATTGATTTTGTCTAATTTAGATTTAATATGATTGAGATACACTAATTTTAGTAAGTAGGGGTCACTGCTGAAATTACAGTCCTAATCTAGAACCAAGTGATTGTCAATTAGTGAAATTAATTGTTAATTTCGTGAAATAATCATGAAAAATATTTGTGAAATATTGGAAGATGATTATTTACATAATTTACTTGGCATCAACCAATTAATTGATTAGATTTGATCTAAATCTTAATTGGAAACACATTCATCAAACTTGATGCTTGTATAGTGATTGTCATTTAATCAATTGGTGAAATTAAATTGTTTAATTTCCTGAAATAATTGTACATAAATATTTATGAAATATTTGATGATAATTATTCCCTTAAATGACATTGCCTTAACCAATACTTGATTAGATGTGATCTAGATCACTAATTGGTTACATGATCTACATGATCAACATTCCAACAAACATGTTGCTTGAATAGGACTTGGGATTTGTTTAGCAAATCTCATTATAATGTTAATCAAAATTGGTTTGATTATTATTATATGGTATAATTTTGGTTGAAGAACCGATGATCATCTCAAGTACAAAATGATCTATTTTGCATTATCATTTCCCGAGGTGGATATGGTGTCTAGTCGGAGAGCATTGGGGTTGCGGGTTGCAACGTATGTGGTCCGTCCCACTCTCGTCGGTACTGGCCATGACAGCGGGTAGGGTTAGTATAATGCTTAAGAAATCATGACGTATTTCTAATTATTAAAATTTGAAATAATACGTATTTGAGATAATACCATAATTCAAGTAACAATAAAATGTTTGTTGGATATTAATTGGATCATTAATTTAATATGATTAGATTAATTGGAATCCAATTAAAATTAGAACACTCTATTATGAATAGAGATTTTATTTCCCTTGGAAGAATTAATCATAATGAATATGATTCATAATGATTAATTAGAATTTGAATATGATATGAAGGATCACATAAGTGACATCCATGATCTCCCATCAAGGCGGAGGGTTACGTCGCCAGGGATTGTATGTGGGAGACGCCTGTCCGAAGTGACAGCTTCTGTGTGCAAGCGCATCTGGATCGGGCTCTTCGCTTCTCGAAAGAATAAGGCCGTATACGTAGTGACCCCAATATCAGATCCTCATATTATTGAGGCGATATTGGATTGCGTATAGCGAGTACTATTCCTGTTGACGGTTGGTTCAATTAATGATGGGTCAACATCGCCTTAGGGGTGGTGGGCCTGGGTATTAAAGACCGAATTGGGAAATGCAAGTTGGACTTGCAAGGCGGAATGTGTTCCCGCTTCTTTTTATCCGAGTTGTAGATTCTCATATTATTGGGATGTAACAGAGATAAGGAAGGAGATCCCAGATCTTGTTGAGATATAATGGTAATGTATCTCTTACATTGAAAGTGATTAAGGGAATGAACTTTCAGTGTTGACAAGACAAGACAACTTTGATATAAAAATCCTAAATCAAAGTAATATATATATTTATATATTTATGCAAATTTCTTATTTCAGATAATCCTTCATTAAAACCCACTCAATGATATACTCAATAATAACCAGTAGAATATCATGGATTGGACTCATGATCCAGATATTATACTTGCAGTTGGACACATAATATATGTGGTTGCAATGTGCAAGTTTCCTCATAATAATGAGGAATGACAATGGATGATAGGACTACAACCCTAGGGTTTGTATGTCTCTATAGTCTTGGTATCATCAAATGTACTTTGGAAGTGACATGTTGATGATGATCATAATTGTCATATAATCCTTATAAAATCAATGAAGATATTCTGTCATACATATGTGCTCTTTCACATTTAATCATGAGTGACATGGTTCTCTACGTCATGTAGAATGGTAGCTCTATAAGAGATGATGTATTCAATTTTTGAGTACCTGCCTGATCCTATGTTTTAAGAGTTTAGATGGATGTAGATGATGAGTGTCGTCATTCTACTGTCTATACTCTAGTTATTCATGAAGCTTCATAATATTCATATTGTATGATATTAATGAAGCATGTATAAATGTTGAAAAAAAACTCTTACTTTGAATTCTTTTGAATTTAAAATAAGAGATCCTTTGTCCTGAGCAATGGTTGCTCATAGATAAAGGGAGCGCGGTGGAAGCATGGGTTGGACCCAAGTAAGAAGGAAAGTCAAAGAGTTGACCTACTTCTCTGACTTCCATATGACATCCAAAGAGTTGGATGAATGCCAAAACTGCAATAAGTTGATGTGTTGATAGTATGACTATCAAGTCTATCTAGAATCCTTAGAGAAGGACTCAGATGGAGCATCAGAATAATCTACATAAATCATTGATATTGGCTTACTTATTGAATAAGATAAAATCTAATAATTGTATCTCAATCTTCTAGAAACACTTGCAATGGGTTGCATATGTTTTAGAAGACTAGAAAATTTGATCTTAAAGGTTTATAGTTATCCACGTGAATATTGATGCAATTGTTGTAACAATCTCTATTGGATTAATAGACCTGTTAATTTCAGTGGGAGAGCCCTTAGTCTTAGAGTATGTCTCTGTGACCTAGATATTAGAATACACTCATTGTTTATTTCTAAATATTGGAAATAAACATGAATTCTGGAATTGACCTATCATAAAGAGTTATGATGAAGATATTTCAGAAAGTAATCTAAAATCTAGTGGACTCCACTAAATTAGAAAATTAATGAATGGTTCATTAACATTTCTAAATACTGAAATTAAACCTCAAGATCAATAGGAGGATGAATATCATTTGACAATGATCGAATATCAAGCCTTGGACATTTGTCTATTGATTTGATCGATAGACTAGTAAGAGATGAAACTTTAGAATGTCTAAAATTTCGAAACTTACATACTTATGAATATTGTATTCGAAGTAAAATGTCCAATACACCTTTCTTTGGGAATGGTGTAAGATGTCAAGGTATTTGGGATCTCATACATATGATGTATGCAGATCATCTATATCATAGTAAACATTATAGATATGCGATATCTGTTGATGATTATGTATGATATAAGGTTTCTTCCCTTTAGAAATCTTTGAAATGTTTAAAGATTTCATTAATTTTAGTTTAGAACCAAAGTTTGAAGGAAGATAAAATGAATTTGATCTAATCTAGGTAGCAAGTACCTGCTAGATAAATTCAAAGAATACCTTATGGAGATATGAATATCATTTCTATCTCAATCCACCTAACACACCTTAACTCAATAGAGTTATAGGTAGATACAATTGGATCATGTGTGACATGATCTTATCAATGATGAATTTTAGCATAATTATCCCTTAGTTTTCAGGTATATATGTGTAGTAGAGACTACAATGTATATCCTTAATAAGGTGCCATGTATGTTGGAATCTAGCACTTGAGAGTGCCGCTTCATTAGTAAAATAAAGGATGGTATTGGATACCTACTTTATGACCTTGAGATTCTTAAAGTATCTCATCTCTGAGAATGTGATTCTTAGAGGTTGAGACTCTTGAGAATCAAGATGAAAATGAAGTGTAGGAACTCATTTAATCTTGAGAAGATAATGAGGCTCCTGAAATTGGAAACTAAGAGGACAATTAAAAATGAAACACTAATACCTCTTCAAATGAGTTTGAAGATGGATTCCATGTGTCAGAGAAATCTGACAATGATCGAACTTCATGTGATGAAGCTTCTGAAGATCATAGCATGGATAGATGGACGTTAGCAATAAAAGTCTAATGTAGACTTCATATGCAAGTGTTGTATATGGACCCTCGAGGATCCACCTATATGGGTAATACCTGTAGAGGTGTAAATGGATCCTCAAGAGAAAGGGAACCTGATGAGAAGGTAGAGACCTTTAAAGCACGGTTCGTAGCCACGAGCTACACACCGGAAGAGAAGACATTGCTTGCGATGAGACATGCTCTTCGGTGACCATGCTTAAAACCATCAGAATATTTCTAAACTTAGCTACATAACTTGACTATTGCATCTTCAAGATGTAAGTCAATATTGCATTCCTCTAGGAATACCTCTTTGAGGATATTCACATGAAGTAGCCCCATGGCTTCATCGTTGAGAAAAGCAAGGTGTGCAAGCTAAGGAATCCATCTATGGACTCAAATAAGCTTCTTGAAGTTGGATCATAAGATTTGATGAAATTATAAATGTTATGATTTCAGATATAATCTTGATGAACCATATGAAGCTTAGTGGGAATGCTTTTGTGTTCATCGTGCTAAATGTAGATGATATCCTAATCATTTAAAAATGATATAAGGATAATAATTAGTGTTTTATAATCTGGTTGTTCCATAACTTGAAATATGATTTCAAAGATGCCTCTTAGATCTTAGTTCTGAAGTTGTTCAGGAGCAAAGAGAAGAGGGTATTGGAACTGTCACATTAATAGTACATCATGGACATATTCCATTTTATGGAAAATTCCAGGAAAGGCTTCCATCCCTTAAAGATATGGTATTGACCTATCTAAAGGGATAGCACCTCAAAGAGTGGAGGAAGTGAATGCTAGAACTACTTGCCCTTGGGCATCAGTTCTGAGAAGCCGGGTGTGTACTAGATGTGTACAAAAGCCAGATGGCTACCATGCAGTGGGAGTAGTAAGCTGTTACTAATCCTACTATGGAAATAAAACACTTGGTTGCAGTAATAACAAAATCTTCATAGATGACAAGATTTTTGAGATAGTGATCTCAAAGTCTTATCTTCCGAAGTTAAAGACTTTATAGATAGAGATCTAAAAGGTCTTAACTGTAGATACCTTAAGAGATAGTGATCTCCAGGAATAAGGGTATTCTGATAAGGATTATGGAAATATTGGTTATGATAATTGTTAAGCTGTAGTGTCAAAGACACTGTAACTAACTAGATTGAGTATTGGTTGCATAAGATGCAACATTCACATTAGATGCGAGCATTGTTACTGGGCATATGCAAGTGTTGTAAAAGGACTTGGCGTAGTCTCGCGGGAACAGAGTGACTGATCAGCTTACCTAGCTATTTTTTAAATAGCCTGTGATTGTCACATGAGTGCGAGTTTAAATGATTAGCCCATTAATGTCTCTTTGGGCTAGTGGGAGATTGTTGGAAATGCGAGCCCACGGCGAGCCATTATGCAATAAATATTATTGCATATATCATTCCCTGATCTGAAATTAAGAATGAATAATTTGCATAATAGGTCCCTTAGTACAATTAGGGTTATGTACCATGGCCATCTTAATAATCTTACAGCTGTTGATTCAACTATTGAATCATAGAGGCTGGTGCTTGGATGAGTATCTAAAGGGTTAGATAGAGGACTCATCAAGCACCGTCAAATGATTATTAAGAGATGATCTCCAGCCTGAGTAGGAGATGGCAATCCTATCTCTGAAGGCTGATATCTAACCGACCTCTTGATGCAGGTCCTCTGCATAGGAATAGAGATTCGGAGGTGTCAGATTAGTTAGGTCAAAGAGTTGACTTAACGAGATCGAGATAACCAAAGTCCTATATCGTATGCTGTCATGATATAGGCACGCATCCTCTGACCGGAGACATATGTGTTACTATATGTCTGAGTGTGTACATTTGGCAGACCAATAGGTTGATGAGCTAATCAAGGTCTATACACCGGCGTGCTGGTGTGCATATAAGGGCATATGAGTAATACGATCTCTCAAAGGGATCATACAGGTTCAGTTACTAAACCGGAAGACATGTGCTCACTCATGAGATATTGGGAAGAATCAAATTCCATGCGCATGGTCGTCTCGCTTTGGAAGCTTGACTAAATTTGTAGGTTTGATATATACTTTTGGAAAGTATATGATCAAGACCTAGGTATGATATATGCTTTTGGAAAGTATATGATCGATACCGACTCCCAATGATCGAATGAGAAACTTACTGATAAAACCATGAAGTAGACAGTATAAAGTTGATCTGATACTTCGGGTTTAGTCTGAGTCTTCCAGTATGCAGGATGTATAGGTATTGGGAATACCTGAGGGTGATTTGATCATAAACGGTTGTATAGCCATGACGCTTCCATTCCTAGGGAGTGATGAAACGGGTCTGGATTTTAGTGACTCCTCTCGGTAGAGAAGTGATCTGATCTTGGTCCAAGTGTTGGACATTGATCTGAATGTGATTCAGATACAATGAGAAGATTAAATTTACGGTCTTGATTTAATCAAGCATCTATGGGAGGCCCGCGATCTGGATTTGAGATATGATCTCAATATCCATGTCACTATACGTGGAACAATACAATCGCCCTGTCCTTATCTCCAAGTATCTGCGGAGAGATTGCATTATTCTTGAAGGGTTCAAGAATAATTCCATAATATCTAAGCAATGAAGAAATCATGATTAAATGTGATTTAATCATATTGATGTGTGAAGAAATTATCCAATTTAATTAAATGTGATTTAATTAATGTGGATAAGAATAATGTGGATAGAAATATCCAATTATTCACAATATATTATAAATGTGATTTATAATGTATTAGAGAGAGCTAATTATAATTTATATGTGTTGATTAATTATTATGTATATTGGATACACATTGTGTAATTAATTAACAATGTAAATTATATGTTATTTTGGGTTGTGAATATGATTCACATTTTTTCCATGGCAAGATTACAATATTCTCAAATATAATTGTGAATTATTTTCGAAGAATAATAACCCAACAAATAAATAAAGAGATATTTCCATGGAGATATGCAATCTCATGAAATTCATGAGATTGCTCTCCCCATGGAAATAAGTGGGCGGCACATCATTCCTACAAGGAATGTGTGGCCGTCCACATGGAAGGTATATGGAGATGGAATCTCCATGTATCTTCTCTCCTTATTTGTTGATTTGATTTAGGACTAATTTATATTTGATTTTGTCAAATATATTTTAACCTAAATTTGTTGGTTTTACCAACAACAATCTTGACCATTGGATTAACATAAATCAATCTCACCCATTGATTTTATATGTCCCATGGATTGAGATCCATGGATCCTAAAACCCTATAAATAGAGAGGCATACCATGCTCTCTCTGTACATGTGATATTGAGGCTCTCTCTCTCTTTCATATCTACACACGTCAGCCCTCTCTCTCTATTGATGGTGGCCGACCACCATACCATAGAGGAGACAACCGTCGACGCCATCGCCACTACGCTGCTGCTTCGACGTTCTTCGGTTCTCCGTCTTCTTGGAGTGCTGCACTCACGAAGGAGACATTCGATCTTGTACGACGAGATCAGGAGCAACCACGCTTGGATCAACTTCTTGGATTGCGAGGACAACACGGATCATCCCCGCGCTCGCAAGCGGTCTCGCCGACGATTAGACTTGAGGCAGGAGGTCTCTTTCTCTAAGAGACTTGATCAACCACGCTTCAAGAGGTATTGCATTATACTTGTTGTGGTTATAGATGAAACGATCTGAGAATGGTTCTCGGATCATGTGGTGGCATCGAATAAAAATTTTAAATTCCGCTGCACCGAACAACTAGTATGACTAGTCGTTCTTCGTCGTATCCGATACGACGATCACGCTTCCGTGGTGCGCTTGAGGATAATTCCATATCCTTCAAATAGTTCCTCAATTAAACAATAAAGTGGGAACACAAGGACAGTCAATATCATTGACCATGACACATCTAGCAATGAGAATGCTGACAAATGGGAAACCCTCTCAAAATAAATGAACCTCATGACTCAAGCCATAGAAAAGTTGGACATGAATAATCCCACCAACCATGAAATTGACCACACCACATTCACCCATGATCAAGATATCAATCCTGAGACTGTAGACTGGGTGCAGAGAAATCAAGGAGGAGCATATTCAAATAACCACAACACATGGAAAGAACAATCAAGTTCTTGGTGGAATGGACAGAACAACTATCATTTTCAAAATCACACCCAACCCAAACAACCAATAGCACCGCCCGTGACTCAACCCTCCACCACTTGCATTAAACTTCGATGCATTGGCTCAGGAAATACAACAACTAGCTATAGCTCAACAACAGGCCACTGAAGCTCAACAAAAAGCCAACTCTGAGAATGCCCGTCAATTCGCTGAGATCAGGTCATACATCCCAGCCTTGTCACCTCAACCGCTGCCCAATCCCAACACCAACAAGGCTAGTTCATCTGGAGTACTTCAAACGCCGCCACCTATTGGATCTTTCACCTCACCACCTAGTTTCCAAAACCAGAATCAAGGATTTTTTACATCTTCTAGGACAAATCAAGGGAACCCACAGCAAGCACCTAGAAATCAAGTTAACTTCAAAACCCCACCCCGTCAAAACCAATCTGCTAATGTTGTCACTTTGAGAAATGGGAAAATCACTTCTGCCTTCACCAGACCACAGGCTATAGAGGACCAAGTCGAAATTGAGGAAGAGCTTGATAATGAAGATAAGTTAGCTGAGACAACCATGTTCCCTCCTTCCTCCTCGACCATAACCATTCCCTTTCCCGGAGCTCTTCACCGAAGAAAACCTCGATCATCCACCATTGATCCTGAGTTAGAAAAACTGTTCTCGGACATTGTCATTGAAATCCCGCTCTTAAAAGCCCTCGAACGAGTCCCCGCCTTCTCCCCCTTCTTAAAGGAAAAATGCACACCAAAAAGGAAATCAAGAGAAAAGATAAGGGAAAACCAAGAAGAAAAGTATGTGCTCCCCCAAGCCACATCAAATGCCATTTTTTAATTCTTGCCCCCCAAGAAAAAAGATCCAGGGGCACCCTTGGTTAAATGCACAATTGGTGAGTTGACCTTCGAGCGCATATTATTAGATAATGGCACCTCAATCAATCTTCTTCCTACTGCCATCCTAGAACACTTTGACTTAGGGAGACTGAAACCTGTTTCAATGATTTTACAAATGGTGGATCGCACTGTGAAGAGACCAATAGGACTTCTTGAAGATGTTATTGTCACAATGCAAGGACATAAACTTCCTGTGGATTTTGTTGTTATGGATATGGATTCCCCCAACACACTGAGTGAAACACCCATCATTTTGGGACGACCCTTCCTAGCTACAACTAAGGCACATTTTGATTATGAGGGGGGCAAAGTCAAATTTTCAATCAATGGCAAAACCGTCCCTATTGAGCTAATCATACCCAATTCTCTTGACTCTGAGACTGAAGATTGTGGTTGGATAGAAAGATGTGATGTTCTAAACATACAAAATGACTTTGCTCCCATCCATCTCACCAAAGATCCTTTAGAGGTTAGTCTAAATACCTCTAGATCCACTTACAAAAATACTTCTCATGAAATTACCACATACAATCTGAATCTCGCACTGGAAGCTCCACCATGCTCTCTCATTGGACAAGAAATTGATGAGCTTGATAATGCCTGGGACACATTAGACTCTGAACTCACATTGACCTCAACCATGATCATGTCCATGATGGAACCACCATTTGAGACTATTTCTGTAATAGACTCAGGAAACACTACAACTCTGACTCCATCGACAACCACTGTTGAATTAAAACCACCACCCAAAGATCTGAAGTATGCTTTCTTGGATGATGCTCACACTCTACCAGTCATTATCAATGCCAACCTAAATTATATGCAAGAGAGCCAACTAATGGAGGTTTTGAAAAAGAATTCTCAGGCTATTGGTTGGAAAATAACTGATTTGAAAGGAATAAGCCCGACATTCTGTACACACCACATATATTTGGAAAATTACAGTAAACCCTCTCGAGAAATGCAAAGACGGTTGAATCCTAATCTACGATAGGTTGTGAAAAATGAAATATACAAGTGGTCGAGTGCCGGCATCATTTATCCGATAGCTGATAGTCCTTGGATTAGTCCCTTCAGGTTGTCCCCAAGAAAGCTGGATTAACAATTGTGAAAAATGAGAAAGGAGATGATATCCCTACTCAGGTGGCAACATCTTGGAGAGTCTGTATCGATTATAGAAAACTCAATAAGGCTACACGAAAAGACCACTTTCCACTACCATTCATAGACCAAATCATTGAGAAACTAGCCGGAAAAGAATTCTTTTGTTTCTTGGATGGATATTCTGGCTACAACCAAGTTTCCATAGCACTGGAAGATCAAGACAAAATCACATTCACTTGTCCTTTTTAGGACTTATGCTTTTCGATGCATGCCTTTCGAATTATACAATGCCCCTGCTACTTTTCAAGGATGTATGATGGGTATCTTTGCTGATATGGTTGGTGATTTTATGGAGGTATTTATGGACGATTTTTCAATTTTTGGAGACTCTTTTGAGGAGACACTTGGATTTTTGGACAAAGTCTTACAAAAATGTATTGAGGTAAACCTGATCTTATCTTGGGAGAAATCACATTTCATGGTGAAACAAGGAATTGTGTTGGGACATATCGTATCGAAGAAAGGGATAGAAGTGGATCCATCGAAAATCGAGACCATCACTCACTTAGGTCCACCAGTGAATATAAAAGGTGTTTGGTTCTTCCTAGGTCACATCGGTTTTTACCGATGATTTATCAAGGATTTCTCAAAAATCTCCCACCCTCTCACCAAACTACTTGAAAAAGACCAAGATTTCACATTCACTGAGGAAGCATACGAGTCCTTCAATACACTAAGGAGAATCATCACTGAAGCACCCATACTACAACCCCCTGATTGGAACTGTGAATTTGAAATCATGTGTGATGATTTTGATTATGCGGTTGGAGCAGTATTGGGTCAAAGGAAAGATGGAAAACCCTATGTCATCCACTATGCCAGCAAGACCCTGGATGATGCTCAAAAGAACTACACTGTGACTGAGAAAGAACTGTTGGCTGTGGTATTTTCACTAGAGAAATTTTGATCTTACATCTTAGGGTCCCATATCATAATCTACACAGACCACTCTGCTCTCAAATACCTCTTCACAAAGAAAGATGCCAAACCGAGACTGATTAGGTGGGTGTTGTTGCTACAAGAATTTGATCTAGAAATCTGAGACAAAGCAGGAGCAAAGAATGTTGTAGCTGATCACTTATCGAGGCTCCCCTCATCATCACTAACTGATAACGTGGTCCCAATTTCTGAAAGTTTTCCTGATGAGAATATAATGTCCATGTCTCAACTCCCTTGGTATGCGGACATCGTCAATTACCTTATCACTTCCACATTTCCTGATGACTGGACGAAACATAAGAAAGACAAAACCAAAGCCCAAGCCCGATACTATCACTGGGAAGACCCTTTGCTCTTCAAAGAGGGTACTGATTTGATATGGAGACGATGCATCCCTGAATCTGAAGTCAACGATATCCTAACTCACTGCCACACTTCTGGGTGTGGAGGACAGCACTCAAGGAAGTGCACAGCCGCTAAAGTCTTACAATGCAGTTTCTACTGCCCCACACTCTTTAAAGATGCCCATCATTTTGGTCAATCTTGTCCTGCCTGTCAGACTAATGGAACAATGACCCGCCGCAACATGATGCCCCTCCAACCCATACATATAGTCGAGATATTTGATACTTGGGGAATAGACTTCATGGGACCTTTCACCACCTCACAAGGCTATCAACACATCTTACTCGCTGTTGACTATGTATCCCGTTGGGTTGAAGCCATTCCCACTCGCGCTGCTGATAGTGCCACTGTTGTTAAATTCCTGAACAATCACTTCTCCCGATTTGGATTACCCAAGGTGGTCATTAGTGATGGTGGAACCCATTTTCTGAACGCTTTAGTCAAACACTTACTTAAGAAAAATGGGGTCGAACACTGAGTCTCAACTGCCTATCACCCACAGACCAATGGAATGGCCGAGCTGTCAAACCGGGAGATCAAGACCATCCTCCAGAAATTGTCCACTCTGATCGTAAAGATTGGTCTCAACACTTACCTTCTGCTCTTTGGGCCTACCGTACAACCTTCCGTACACCCTTAGGAATGAGCCCATATCGGTTAGTCTATGGAAAGCCGTGCCATCTACCCGTAGAGGTCCACCACAAGTCACTCTGGGCAATCAAGAAATGCCATCTGGATTATGATGAAGCTGGAAAGAAAAGACTATTGGACTTATCTGAACTGGAAGAATTGAGATCACAAGCCTATGATAACAACCTGTTATACAAAGAGAAAATCAAGTTGTGGTACGATGCCAACATTTCGAGGAAAACATTGAAAGAAAATAAAAAAGTATGGCTATTTGATGCAAAACTGAAGTTATTTCCAGAAAAACTGAGATCGAAATGGAAAGGACCATACATTGTAACTCAAGTATTCGATAATGGCTCGATAGAAATTTCTGACCCAAATACTAAAGCCACTTTCAGAGTCAATGGTCAAAGACTAAAACCCGTTGTTGAACCATCTGGTCCTATGCCTGTTTGCACAACATACCTTCTGCAGGAAAAATAAACCATCACATCGCCAAGTTGAGGTGTTAAACCATGCACTCTCGTGAGCCTCTCCTCATAGGTATCTTTTCGTCTTACAGCTCGAATGTTTATTTTCACTGCTTTGTATTAGATAAGTATGGGGGTACCACTCTGCATTACATTCCAAAAAATATAATAAATAAATAAAAAAACAAAAATACATTTCACATCCCTTTTGATCCTCCTATTGCACATTGTCTTCAGCATGAGGACATGGTTTCTGTTAAGTATGGGGGGGTGTCTGCATAGTTTTTCAAAATTGCATACTCTTTCAAAAAAAACTCTCTTTTGCAAAACCCCCCTAAAAATATCTTCAAAAGCAAGAAAACCACCAAAAATAAAATCCTTCCTAGTTTTATCCTATTTGGAGAAATCAGATCTTCACTGCATAAATCATAGACTGAGGTTGAGTTGACCCTAATCCACTTAACTTCATCAGAATTTCACTAGGCATGAGTTTTTTAGCTTTCTTCAAGTCCATATGGACTTTATTCTCTCAGTTCCGCTAACTCTAATGGTGAATGAACTTATGTATCTAACTAGATCACCTGAGAAACTAGTAGCACTCTTAAACTCTTCAGTGGATATTAAGCAACTGCACATTGCACTTAGCTTGATTGAGTTTATTTTACGAGATACAATTACAATCTAGTTGAGGTGAGGAGTTGTCCTCTTGGTTGTGCCAATGCCTGAACCTTATCTATAGCTAATGAAGGAACTTGACTCAGGAGCAATATGATCTCTATAGTCTAAGTATGTCAGCAAATAAGCCAGTATCGTACCTCCAAAGTCAATATTAAGTCGATACTACCTTTTGATGCCAAAACCCAAGACAAAAACACCACAAAAAGGCATATCACAATACAAATGCCAAAAATCACCAATCATGCAAAGATGTGCGAAGCAAAAGCAAGGAAAGAAGACCACCAAATAACCCTTCTCCACCAAAAAGTCATGGTAGTAGCCCAACGATGCTACCTAAATTGTTAAAAGAGGCCCAAAGAGGCCATGGGTTATGCTCTGCAAAAGGAAAAGAATGAGAGCAACGGACCAAAGCGGTCTACGGAAAACCCCGAAAGTTAAGTCCCATTTTCCAAAGAATTATGACCTATTTCTTTATGCTGACATACTTGGGTGAAAAGAGAATATGCCTGAATTCAGGTAAGGACTGAGGCTATATGAGTAGGGAATCATTCGGTACCTTGATAAATTGTGTTGTTAGCTTGTTCTCTTGACTCACGAAGCTAAAAACATCACTAACACTATTTATATCCATTCAAAGTCAAAGAGAATACTTGTTTCTTAGGGATGAGCTGGCCTGATCGATCTTTTGAAACCATGTATGAGAGGTTGTTGAAACTACAAAACTAGATTCAAGTCGACGATTCGAAAAATCATTAATCCATGGGTCAACTCTACTGAAGTCTGTATATTTGTATGGTCATGAACTGAAAACTTGAAGACTTTGTGGGTATGTCTGTTGCAAACCCTCACAGATCTATCTTGGCTATTCTCCTTGTCCTGCATTATTACTTGTATTTTTCTTGCTCGGGACTAGCAAGATTTATCAGGTGGAGTGAGACATGAATGATATTCCTTTTTTTATAAGGTATACCATGAATTCATTTAATAGGTACTGATTACCTAGATTAGATCAAATTCATTTCCATCTTCCTTCAGACTCTGGTTCCAAATCAAAATTATGAAATCTTTGAATATTTCAAAGGTTTCTAATGGTGAAGGGAAGAAATCTTATATCACAAATAATCACTAATAGATATCACATATCCATAATGTTTGTTCTGACATAGATGATCTACATACATCAATATGTATTAGATCTTGAATACCTCGACACCTTATACCTTTCCCAAAGAAGGGTGTATTGGACATTTTACAATATTCATAAGTATGCACGATTTAAAATTGTAGACATTCTAAAGTTTCCATATCTTACTAGTCCATTGATCTCATCAACAGACATATGTCCAAAACATGATGTCGTATCATTGTCAAATGATCTTCATCCTCCTATTGATCTTTTAAAGGTTTAATTTTCAGTTTTAGAAATCTTAATGAATCATTCATTAATTTTCTAATTTTGTGGAGTCCACTAGATGTTAGATTACTATCTGAAATATATCCATCATAACTCTTTATGATACTTCTATCTTAGAATTCATGTTTATTTCCAACATTTAGAAGCAAACAATGAGTGTATTCTAATATCTAGGTCATAGAGACATTCTCTAAGACTAAGGCTCTCCCACTGAAATTTAGAAGTCTATCAATCCAACAGAGATTATTGCAACAATTGCATCAACATTCATGTGGATGACGACAAACCTTAAAATCAAATTTCTAGTCTTCTAAAACATATGCAACCCATTGCAAGTGTTGTTAGAAGATTAAGATACAATTATTAGACTTTATCTTATCAAATAAGTAAGTCAATTTTAATGATCAAATGTAGATATAGATTATTATGATGTACTATATGTGTCCTTCTATAAGAATTCTAGATAGACTTGATAGTCATACTATCAACACATCAGCTTATTGCAATACATGCATTCATCCAACTCTTAGGATGTCATATTGAAGTCATAGAAGTATGGCCAACTCTTTGACTATCCTTCTCATCTGGGGTCTGACCCATGCTTCCATTGCACTCCCTTTATCTATAAACAACCATTGCTTAAGATTAAGGATCTCTTATGTTAAATTCAAAAGAATTCAATGTAAGAGCATTTCAACATTTATACATGCTTCATTAAATTCATACAATATGAATATTATGAAGCTTCATGAATGACTAGAGTATAGACAGTAGAATAATGACACTCATCATGTCTACATCCATCTAGACTCTTAAAACATTGGTTCAGGTAAGTATTCAAACATTTTGAATACATCATCTCTTATAGAGCTACCATTCTGCATGATGTAGTGAACCATGTCATTCATGATAAAATGTCAAGAGCACATATGTTTGCCAGAATATCTTCTTGGATTTTTATAAGGATTAGTTGACAATTACGATCATCTTCGACATGTCACTTCCAAAGTACATTCAATGAAAGATCAAGACTATAGAAGCATACAAACCCTAGGGTTGTAGACCTATTGTCTATTTAATTGTCATTCCTCATTATTATGAGGAAACTTGCACACTGCAACCACATACATTATGTGTCCAACTGCAAGCACAATATCTATATCATGAGTCCAATCCATGATATTTTACTGGTTATTATTGAGTATAACATTGAGTGGGTTTATGAAGGATTATCTGAAATAAGAAATTTGCATAAGTGTGTATATATTACACATATTTTACTTTGATTTAGGAATTTTTATATCCAAGTTGTCTTGCCTTGTCAACACTGAATGCGCATTCCCTTAATCACTTTCAATGTAAGAGATATACTTACCATTATATCTCAAGCAAGATCTGGGATCTCCTTCCTTATCTTTGTATTATCCCAATAATATGAGGATAAAATGAAGCGGGAACACATTCTGCCTTACAAGTCCAACTTGCATTTCCTAATTCGGTCTTTAATACCGGGGTCCACCACCCCTAAGGTGATGTTGACCCATCATTAACTGAACCAACCGTCAACAAGTTTAATACTCACTATACGTAATCCAATGTCGCCCTAATAATATGAGGACCCGATATTGGGGTCACTACGTATACGGCCTTCCTATTTCGAGAAGCGAAGAGCCCGATCCAAATGAATTGTATGCAGGAGCTGTCACTTCGGACAAGCATCTCCTACATACAATATCTGGCGACGAAACCCTTCGCCTTCATGAGAGATCATGGATGTCACTAATGTGATCCTCCATATCATATTAAAATTCTAATTAATCATTATGAATCATATTAATTAGGATTAATTCTTCCAGGGGAAATAACATCTCTATTAAAAAATAGATTGTTTAATTTTAATTGGATTCTAATTAATCTAATCATATTAAATTAATGATCCAATTAATATCCACCAAACATTCTTGATTGTTACTTGAATTATGGTATTATCTCAAATACGTATTATTTCGAATTTTAATAATTAGAAATACATCATGATTTCTTAAGCATTATACCAACCCTACCCGCTGTCATGACCAGTACTGACGGGAGTGGGACAGACCGCACACGGTACAACCTTCTACCCCAACGCTCCCCGACTAGACACCATATCCTCCTCGGGAAAGGATAATGCAAAATAGATCACTTTGTACTTGAGATGATCATCACTTTTTCAACCGAAATTATACCATATGATAATAAATAAAATAATTTTGATTAACATTATAATTAGATTTGCTAAATAAATCCCAAATCCTATTCAAGTAACATGTTTGTTGGAAAGTAGATCATGTAACCAATTTTGTGATCTAGATCACATCTATTAAAATATTAGTTAAGAAATTGTCATTTGAGGGAAAAATATCTTAAAATATTTCACAAATATTTATACGTAATTATTCCAGGAAATTAAACCATTTAATTTCACTAATTAATTAAGTGACAATCACTAGGTTCTTGATTAGGAAAGTATTTCCAGCAGTGACCCTCACTTACTAAAAATACCATATCTAAATCAATTTAATTCAAATTAAGCAAAATAAGTTTCTAATGTTTTCTAATTTGATTTATAACATAATCTATGTGAATTTCACGTATTTCAAGGCGTTTGAAATCCGCAATTAACATCTTAATTACATCATGATCTGCAGTCTCCGAAACAGTGGTTACATGTTCATTCAAATGATTATATCTCGAGCATACGGAATCCAAATTATGTAAACTCAGTTCCTACGGTTTCCTTATTTAATGGAGGATATAATAAAATTATTTTTTTTGTGTTAAAAAATATAAACAAGGTCGAAAATATTCACAAAATAGAGATGCAAAAATGAAATGCAAGAAAACTTTCGCAAACCCTAACGAACCCAAGTCGTCCTTGGTTTATGGATCGCATCCAAAACCTGCGACATAAGGATTTGATACCACTTGAAGGATATGGTGAGATCCTTAAGCGCATCACAGAAGCGTGAGGATCACATCGTATGCGGTCGGGAGCGACTAGTCGTACTAGTTGCTCGATGCAGCAGAATTTAAAGTTTTTTATGTGAGGAAATCACATGATCCAAGAACACTTCTCGGATCATTTCGTTTAAATCACAAACAAGTAATAGAATTATCTCTTGAAGCGTGGTTGTCATCGAGTATCTAAACGAAGAGACCTCCTGTCTCAATTCCAATCCAACGGAGGAGACGCTTGCGAGTGTGTTGATGAAACACGTGCTTCTCGCAATCCATGTTGATAATCCAAGACACGGATCTCCTGATCTCGACAAACGAGATACGACATATTCTTCACGAGCAAGGCACGTCGAAGTAGATAAAGATCCATGAGCAAACAATCGGGCAGCATAACGACGACGTTGCGGCGATGGAGAATCTCTCTAGGGCATCCATGATGGACGGCCACATGAGAGAGAGTAGGCGTGTAGAGAGAAAAAGAGAGAGAGCATTCATTATCTTATATACATTGAAGAGCAAGGGGTGCCTCTTCTTATATAGGGTTTTGGGAGTCCATGCATCCCAATCCATGGAAAGCACACAATCAATGGTTGAGATTGATTTGTGTTTCTTTCAATGGCTGAGATGTTGTAAAAAAGACAACAAAAATGATTTAATTTAAATTAATATATATCGATAAATCAACCTATTTAAATTCAAATCAAATCAATTAATTACCCTTGGAGATAATGAGGAGATAAACCATATCCCCTAAAAAGGGGGGACGGCTACCAACATCTCATGACATCTCATTATCTCATCAGATCTCATTATCTCATGAGATATATTATCTCATGATATCTCTAGGATTTACAACAACAATTGTTGTAAATTATTTCACAAAAATAATTCATAATTATCTTGTGAAATACTGCAATCATGCCATTGGAAAAATGTGAATCACATTAACATCCCAAAACAAAATGTAAATTATATTTTAATTAATCATCTAATGTGAATCCAATTCACATCAATAATTAATCAACAAATATAAATCACAAATAGATATCTCTTATATATTATAAATCACATTTATAATATATTTGATTAATATGGATAGTACTATTCACATTATTCATATCCATGATAATTTTAATCATCTTGGATCTCTTTTCTCGTGTGCCGAAATAACATGAATCACATTCATATTATTCACATCTTTGATAAGTAAATCACATTTAATTATCTTAGATATCTCTCCTTATAATATGAATCAAATTCATATTATCTATGATAATTAAATCACATTTAATTATCAATTTTCTTGATGCTCGGATATATAATATCAATAATGAAATTATCCATGAACTCTTTCAAGGACAATGCGCTTTATCCGCAGATACCTGGAGATAAGGACGGACAATTGTATTGTTCCACGTATAGTGACTTGGATATTGAGATCAAATCTCAAATCCAGATCTTGGGCCTCCCATAGATGCTTGATTAAATCAAGAACGCAAATCTAATCTTCTCTTTGCATCTGAATCATATTCAGATCAATGTCCAACATTTGGACCAAGATCATATTACTTCTCTAATAAGAGGAGTCACTAAAATCCAGACTCGTTTCATCGCTCCCTAGGAATGGAAGCGTCATGGTTGTACAATCGTTTATGATCAGATCACCCTCAGGTATTCCCAATACCTGTACATCATGCATAATTGAAGACTCAGAATAAACCCGAAGTATTAGATCAACTTTACACTGTCTACTTCAGGGTTTTATCAATAAGTTTCCCATTTGATCATTAGGAGTTGGTATCGATCATATACTTTCCAAAAGCATATATCATACCTAGGTCTTGATCATATACTTTCCAAAAGTATATATCAAATCTAAAAATTCAGTCAAGCTTCTAAAGCAAGATGACCGTGCATGAAATTTGATTCTTCCCAATATCTCATGAGTGAGCTCATGTCTTCTGGTTCAGTAATGAACCTGTATGATCCCTTTGAGAGATCGTATTACTCATATGCCCTCGCATGCACACCAATGCGCCAGTGTATAGACCTTGATTAGGTCATCAACCTATTGGTCTGCCAAATGTACATACTTAGATATATAGTAACACATCTGTCTCCGGTCAGAGGATGGGTGCCTGTATCATGACAGCATACAATATAGGACTTTGGTTATCTCGATCTCGTTAAGTCAACTCTTTGACCTAACTAATCTGACACCTTCGAATCTCTATTCCTATGCAGAGGACATGCATCAAGAGGTTGGTCAAATATCAGCCTAACTGAGAAAGGATTGTCATCTCCTACTCAAGATGGAGATCATCTCTTAACAATCATTTGACGGTGCTTGATGAGTCCTCAATCTAATCCTTTAGATATTCATCCAAGCACCAGCCTCTATGATTCAATAGTTGAATCAACAGTTGTATGATTATTAAGATGGTGATGGTACATAACCCTAATTGTACTAAGGGACCTATTATGCAAATTAGTTATTCTTCATTTCGGATCAGGAAATGATATTCGCAATAACATTTATTGCATAATGGCTCGCCGTGGGATCGCATGGCCAACATCATTATGTTACATTACTTGTACATGTATATATAAATGTATGTTATATATATATTTATATTTTATATTTTGTGCATAATAGCGTATTTATATATTATATATTTACAGTATCATTACATACATATTTACATATTTTCATGGTGTTTTTATAATTTTACTTATATGTATAAATAAATAGGTGCATATCTATTGTAGGAATATTATATCTTTATATTTAAGTGTATTCATTATTTTGGGCGTATTTTAAATGTTTTTATTATATTTATATTTTTAGTTATATTATCTAATATATGATATTATTCAAAAATTTAAAGAGAGTAAAAATTTAAAGGAAAAAATATCTTATTTTATATATAGATGCCCAAGTGTAAAAGTACCCCAAAAATCGATTTTTACATCTTAGCTCCATTTTAAATGAAACCATATCCATTTGATAGAGAATTTAATTTTAAATATAATATAAATTAGTTTAGTTAAAATTTATTTCATATGGAGTATATTTTGATCAATGAAGTCTGATTTATCAGTTTTCATTTGAGTGTACAAGTGATGTGCATGATTTTTATTGGCAATTTTTTTATTTTCTATATATTAATATGCACAAGTTTTATGTTAAAAACTTTATTACTTAAGGTGTGTAAGGTGATATATAAATTAGTATAGATGTGAGCTATTGACATAATAATTTGTACTTAGAAAAATTACGGTTTCTTTATTTCTGTACATTGTGTTACCATTATCCCCTTCTACTTTATTCTTGATCAACTTAGTCAATATTTGACTTGGTATCGAGGTTCAGGATCAATCAGTATCTTTGAACTTTTTTATTTTTCTTTTCTTTTCTTTATTCTTTAATTTTAGGTTCAAATACATGTATTTACATGCTAATTATATATTAATGTTAGATGTTAATGTATGCTAGTTAGTGGTATTTGCAGGTATTTTACTAGAGATTTAAGGCTAAAATGGAAATATAAAGGTGAATAAATGTCTATTCATCATCCTTTGTACTTACCTTTGCTAGCTCCTAGCAAACACTTATTAGGAGAATAAGTGGTGAAAGAGAAAATAATGAAAATGAAAGTAAAGAACATAGAATGATTATGATTCTTAAACTTATCTTCATAATATTAAAGTTAGAAGATCGATATGACCTTTGTATTGTTAGTTTGTCAGAACCTTTTTGAAAATAGGATTTAAAAGTTAATAGCCCTTAAGTTCCACAATCCTTTAGTTAGTTCGCATCAATAGCCAAGGCATAACTAGTCTTTTCATACGCAAACTCTTATGAATATGAGTCTCACTTGTACAATGTATGTGAAATGCAACTCTCTTCATTAGAAGTGGTAAGAAACTTTTGCCAATCTAGCTACTCTTTCCTCTAAGGGTGGGGTATTTCCTTCTAAGTTCAAGTATAACCAGCTCAAAGAAGATGCGGTAGAGAAAGAAGATGGACTGTGACCAATGTAGCCACATATCCTTTGAAGTTTGACCAGTGTAACCAGGTCTCCTAATGTAGGCAACCTTGTAACTTTGATTTTGAAGCATAATACCTTGCTTATTGATACATAACTCCAACAGGAATGATTTTTCATTGACCTTTTTACCGTCTATTTTTGGAGTTTTTATTTCATATGCATTTTTAATACACACACATCATCATCATCATTTACATGAGGAATTTTTCTTTTTATGCCGCTAAACTATCCCTCTTTTGAAGCTTTATTGCAACACACATCATCCCGTCTTTAGATGTTCATGCCACTAAATCGGGTTGGAGTACATTGGTATCCTATTGGGGTGCGTATGTTTCCACACATGTGCTTATCAAGCTAAAGAATTATGCCCTTAGCAGGTCATTTGAGTAGAGCTATATGCAGAATGCTTGTACAAGTTAGGTCAATGCCCACAAGGGTCAAGCACATGTTATAAAATAGTCTACTTATACTAATCAATATGACATGTGGACATAGTCTCGGGGGCTCAAAGAATTAAGTTTCGTTGATCTCAAAAGTCTTAATTCTAGTTACCATAAGGTTCCCATGAAATTAAGTGGATTAAGGTATAAACCATGCTCCAATCTTCAGATTTTATTCCAAATTAGTTCAATTTTCAAAATCATTTTGAAAAATGCTCATGCAATGCAAAGATATTTTTGTGAAGTACATTTCTAATTTTGAAGTTTTTAGGTTGTTTTTGGAAAACTTGTTGCCAATATTTACGGGTTTTGAAAACATTTTTCAATTTTTAGGGAATTTTGAAAGGGATTAATGAATTACTTGCATTTATAAGTATTTTATACATATTAAATACATTTTTACAAAGTAGTTTATAGAGATATATGCAGATTTTATAGATAAGTTTATTTACAAAAGTTTTATTTCGATAATTTTGCAACATGAATATATACAAAGTTTTCAAAACCATTTGAAATATTTTTGCAAACAGTTTACAAATATTTTGAAACTTATTTTACACATAATTTTACAAATTGTTACAGATATTTACATAAGATATTTTTCAAAGGTTCGAAAATATTTTATAAAGATTTTAAAAAGATTTTTCAAAATATTTTACAACCATTTTTCAAACTCATTTGTAAATTTTTTTCAAACCAACTTTTACAAGCAATTTTCAAAATTCTTACACATATATACAAGAGTTTTACAATAGTTTTATGTATACACTTGCCCAGTATAATATAGCCATATTATTATAAGTAGAAGAAAATACAAGTTATGGCTAACGTGTATATTATATATATATATATATGATCTCTATACTTAGCTCAAACTATATCCTTATAGTGACCAAAGAGCAACAAAGGAATACATAACGTGTGCAAAGTATAGAAGAATCTAGATTACAACGACTCAAAGAATAAGAAGTCGATCATCCCTCAAATACTTAGGATCAACTAATCCTGGGCATAACCGATTGTACACTAAGCAGGGATGTTCTAACATTAGAATTTACGAAATCATTGACTTGACTTGCCTCCCCCTATACTTAGTGTACAATGTATCTAAATACAGAAAAGAAGTATCAACAAGTTAGAAGACAATTATGGGAATGAAAAGAAAAACTCAAGTCACTCATCCCCCTTATACTTAGGATCTGGTCATCCTAAGTATAACATGTCTGAATCTTCTGCGAATGGTGGGAGTGTTGGACATGTGAGCCCACGGCGAGCCATTATGCAATAAATGTTATTGCGAATATCATTCCCTGATCTGAAATGAAGAATAAATAATTTGCATAATAGGTCCCTCTGTACAATCAGGGTTATGTACCATGGCTGTCTTAATGATCATACCGATGTTGATTCAATGATTGAATCATAAAGGCTGGTGCTTGGATGAATATCTAAAGAGTTAGATTGAGGACTCATCAAGCACCGTCAAATGATTGTTAAGATGTGATCTCCAGCCTGAGTAGGAGATGGCAATCCTTTCTCACATAGGCTGATATCTGACCGACCTCTTGATGCAGGTCCTCTGCATAGGAATAGAGATTCGGAGGTGTCAGATTAGTTAAGTCAAAGAGTTGACTTAACGAGATCGAGATAACCTAAGTCCTATGTTGAATGCTGTCACAGCATAGGCACGCATCCTCTGACCGGAGACAGATGTATTGCTATATGTCTGAGTATGCACATTTGACAGACCAATAGGTTGATGACCTAACCAAGGTCTATACACCGGCGCGTTGGTGTGCATATAAGGGCATATGAGTAATACGATCTCTCAAAGGGATCATACAGGTTCACTACTGAACCGGAAGACATAAGCTCACTCATGAGATATTGGGAAGAATCAAATTCCGTGCACGGTCGTCTTGCTTTGGAAGCTTGACTGAATTTGTAGGTTTGATATATACTTTTGGAAAGTATATGATCAAGACCTAGGTATGATATATGCTTTTGGAAAGTATATGATCGATACCAAGTCCCAATGATCAAATGAGAAACTTAGTGATCAAACCCTGAAGAAGACAGTATAAAATTGATCTTGATCTTCGGGTTGACCATGGGTCTTCCAGTATGCAGGATGTACAGGTATTGGGAATACCTGAAAGGTGATGTGATCATAAACGATTGTATATCCATGACGCTTCCATTCCGAGGGAGTGATGAAACAGGTCTGGATTTTAGTGACTCCTTCCAGTAGAGAAGCAATCTGATCTTAGTCCAAGTGTTGGACATTGGTCTGAATGAGATTCAGATTCAATGAGAAAATTGGATTTGCGGTCTTGATTTAATCAAGCATCTGTGGGAGGTTCGTACGATCTGGATTTGAGACGAGATCTCAACATCCAAGTCACTATATGTGGAAAAATACAATCGCCCTGTCCTTATCTCCAAGTATCCGCGGAGAAAGCACATTATTCTTGAAGGGATTCTAGAATAATTCATTTGATGAAATATCCACGCAAGGACTTGTTGATTAAATGAGATTTAATTATCAAGCTTAAATATGAATATGATTCATATTGTGAAAATGATTATCTATGATAATTAAATGGGATTTAATTATCAAGGATTAAGAGAATGTGGATAACACTATCCATGATATATGTGTGTTATAAATATGATTTATAATATACATATATAAGAGAGAGAATTTATGTAAATAGCATTTGTTAATTAATAATGTGGATTGGATTCACATTTATTAATTAATTGGAAATGCAATTTACTAATTAGTTTGGGTTGTGAATATGATTCACATAATGATCAATGGCATGATTGAAATATTCACAAATTAATTTGGAATTAATTTGGTGGATATTATTGCAATAATAGTTATTGCAATTTATTAAGAAATAATAAGATAAAATAAAAGGAGACAAAATAACCCCATTTTTAGGGAGGTTGGTTGACTCCATTTTTATTTATCACATTATCTCTTAATTAGTTAAAGTTAAATTAAATTATGTTGATAATGTTGCAACATTTTTTAATTTAAATTAATGTTGTTGGTTTTAACCAACAACAATCATAGCCATTGATTTAGCATGGACCAAGCATAGCCTTTGGATCCATGTGTCCCATGGATTGAGATCCATTGGATCCTAAACTAATATAAATAGAGGGCTAGGGTAGCCTTCCATGGTACATCATTAAGAGTTGTGCAAAGTTACAACTCTCTCTCTCTCTCTCTTTCTCATTCTCGCCCTCTCTCTTTCTCTTCTTCATCAAGTGGACGTCCACTTTGTGTTGAGAAAGGAGAGACTCTCGGCTTCTTCTTCGACGCTTGGATCTTCATCGAGGATTGCGGGAAGGAACATGACTCATCATCACGCCCGCAAGTGCGTTCTTCGTGGATCGGACTTAAGATAGGAGGATCTCTACTTTGGGATCTCGCGATCACAACCACGCTTCAAGAGGTATTCCTTATACTTTGTGGTTTGATGAAACGATCCGAGAAGTGTTCTTGTGATCATGTGGTTTCATCTTTAAAGTTAAAAATTTTAATTTCCGCTGCATCTAGCATCTAGTACGACTAGTTGCTCCGATTGCATACGATGCGATCGACACGCTTCCGTGATGCCATTAAGGATTCCCAATATCCTTCAAGTGGTATCAGAGCCATAGGTTGAATATGGTTTTGGATATGATCCATACACCTTAGACGATTTGGTTCTTGAAAGGGTTGCGAAATTGTTTTTACTGCATTTCAATTTTCGCACCTCTGTCTAATTGAATTTTTCGGCTCTGTTTAAAATGTTTAAACACGAAAATTTCAATTGGATTTTGTTCCCCATTAAACAAGGAAACCATAGGACTTTAGTTTACTAAATTTGGACTTTATTTGCTCAAGATATGGCTTTTTGAATATGACTATATTCACTGTTGCGGGAACTGCGGATTTGAACGTAATTAATGAGATGATTACGGTTTTAATCCTCCTTGAAATGCGTGAATTATCACTTGGGTTCTTTAATAAATCAAATAAGCAATCTTTGGAAACTGAGTTTGCATTTTTTGGGTTTAAATTGATCAAGATAAGTTAATTTTAGGGATTGGGGGTCACTGCTGGAAATTAACAATTTCTTGATCTTGAACCTTGTGATATGTCATTCAATTATCATGATGAAAATTAATTGTTAATTTTCTGGAATAATTAGTGATAAATATTTGTGAAATATTTAAAGAGATAATTATTTCATTGAATGACACTTTCCTAAACCACAATGATGAGATATTAGATCTTGATCATTGGTTCATCAACAAACATTGCCTTCATGAAAACCATAGTTTATCCTACAATTGTTGTAGGACAACTTTTACATGAAAACCCTTTTGCTTGAATAGGATTGGGGATTTGTCTAGCAAATCTCCTTATAATCAAAAATGTTTTGATTTATATTATATGGTATAATTTCGGTTGAAAAACCGATGAACATCTCAAAGTACATGATGGTCTATCTGGTATTATCCTTTCCCGAGGCGGATGTGGTGCCTAGTCGGAGAGCATTGGGGTAGCGGGTTGCAACGTATGTGGTCCGTCCCACTCTCGTCGGTACTGGCCATGACAGCGGGTAGGGACTGTATAATACCGGAGACAGACAATGTGTATTTTTCTAATTATTAAAATTCGGATAATACGTATTTTGAGATAATACCTACTATTCAAGTAAAAGACATGTTTGTTGATTGATGATTGGATTGATGATTAATTTAATGTGATTAAATTAATTATATCCAATAAACACTCTATTATGAATAGATGTGTATTTCCCTTGGAAGAATTAATTATGTGAATATGATTCACGATAATTAATTACAATTTGAATATGAGGTGGAGGATCACATAAGTGACATCCATGGTCTCCCGTCAAGGCGAAGGGTTCCGTCGCCAGGGATTGTATGTAGGAGACGCCTGTCCGAAGTGACAGATCCTATATGTAAGCGCATCTGGATCGGGCTCTTTGCTTCTCGAAAGAGTAAGGCCGTATGCGTAGTGACCCCAATATCGAGTCCTCATATTATTGGGGCGATATTGGATTGCGCATAGCGAGTTCTAATCCTGTTGACGGTTGGTTCAATTAGCAACGGGTCAACATCATCTTAGGGGTGGTGGGCCCGAGTGTTAAAGACCGAATTGGGAATGCAAGTTGGACTTGCAAGGCGGAATGAGTTCCCGCTTCTTTTTATTGGAGTCGTAAGTTCTCATATTATTGGGATGCGACAAAGATAGGAAAGGAGATCCCAGATCTTGCTAGAGATATAATGGTAAGAATATCTCTTACATTGAAAGTGATTAAGGGAATGAACTTTCAGTGTTGACAAGGCAAGACAACTTTGATATAAAAATTCCTAAATCAAAGTAAAACATGTATATATAATATATATACACTTATGCAAATTTCTTATTTCAGATAATCCTTCATTAAACCCACTCAATGTTATACTCAATGATAACCAGTAAAATATCTTGGATTGGACTCATGATCCAGATATTGTACTTGCATTGGACACATAATGTATGTGGTTGCAGTGTGCAAGTTCCCTCAACATAATGAGGAAGGACAATTAAATAAGACAATAAGACATCACCTTAGGGTTTGTATGTCTCTATAGTCTTGATCTTTCATCGAGTGTACTTTGGAAGTGACATGTCGAAGGTGATCGTAATTGTCGAATAATCCTTATAAAATAAAAGAAGATATTTTGGCATATATGTGTGCTCTAGACATTTAATCATGAATGACATGGTTCTCTGCATTATGCAGAATGGTGGCTCGAAAGAGATGATGTATTCAAAATGTTTGAATACCTACCTGAACCTAAGTCTCCAAGAGTTAAGATGAATGTAGATATGATGAACGTCATCATTCTACTATCTATACTCAAGTCATTCATGAAGCTTTATGATATTCATATTGTATGAATTTAATGAAGCATGTATAAATGTTGAAATGCTCTTACATTGAATTCTTTTGAATTCAACATAAGAGATTCTTTGTCTTGAACAATGGTTGTTTATAGATGAAGAGAGCACAGTGGAAGCATGGGTCGGACCCGAGTAAGAAGGAAAGTCAAAGAGTTGACTGTACTTCTGTGACTTCCATATGACATCCAAAGATTTGGATGAATGCCAATACTGCAATATGTTGATGTGTTGATAGTATGACTATCAAATCTGTCTAAAATCCTTAGTGAAGGACTCAGATAGAGCATCAAAATAATCTACATAAATCATTGACTCTGACTTTCTTATTTCATAAGATAAAGTCTGACAATTGTATCCCAATCTTCTAATGACATTTGCAAATGGTTGCATATACATATTAGAAGATTAAAAATTTGATCTTAAGGTTTAGTAGTTATCTACATGGATATTGATGTAATTGTTGCATCAATCTCTGTTGGATAGATAGACTTCATATTCTCAGTGGGAGAGTCCTTAGTCTTAGAGAATGTCTCTATGACCTAGATATTAGAATACCCTCATTGTTTGTTTCTAAATATTGGAAATAAACATGAATTCTGAGATAGAACTATCATAAATAGTTATGATGGATATATTTCAGATAGTAATCTAATATCTAGTGGACTCCACAAAATTAGAAAAATTAATGAATGGTTCATTAAGATTTCTAATACTGAAAATTAAACCTTGATAGATCAATAGGAGGATGAAGATCATTTGACAATGATCTGGCATCAAGCCTTGGACATTTGTCTGTTGATTTGATCAATAGACTAGTAAGATATGAAACTTTAGAATGTCTAAAATTTCAAATCTTACATACTTGTGAATATTGTATTCAAAGTAAAATGTCCAATACACCCTTCTTTGGGAATGATGTTAGATGTCGAGGTATTCAAGATCTCATACATATTGATGTATGTAGATCATCTATATCATAGTAAACATTATGGATATGTAATATCTATTGATGATTATGTATGATATGAGATTTCTTCTCTTCAACTGAGAAACCTTTGAAATGTTCAAAGATTTCACAATTTTGGTTTAGAACCAAAGTTTGAAGAAAGATGAAATGAATTTGATCTAACTTAGGTAGCTTGTACCTATTAGATAAAATTCAAAGAATACCTTATGGAGATATGAATATCATTTCTATCTCACTCCTCCTGATAAACCTGAACTCAATAGAGTTGTGGGAGATACAATTGGATCATGTGTGACATGATTTTATCAATGATGAATTTTAGCATAATTATCCCCTTAGTTTCCAGGTATATATGTAGTAGAGACTACAATATATATCCTTAATAAGGTTCCATGGATGTAAGCTGGAATCTAGCACTTGAGAGTGCTACTTCATTAGGAAATTAAAGTATGGTATTGGATACCTGCTTTATGACCTTGAGATTCTTAAAAGATCTCATCTCTGAGAATGTGATTCTTAGAGGATGACTCTCTTGAGAATCAAGATGAAAATGAAGTGTAGGAACTCATTTAATCTTAAGATGGTAATGAGTCTCCTGAGATCGGAAACTAGAAGGATAATTAAAGATGAAACATTAATACCTCTTCAAATGAGTTTGAGGATGTATTCCATGTGTCGATTGAGTCTGACAATGATCGGACTTCATGTGATGAAGCTCATGAGGATCATGACATGGAAAGATGGATATTAGCAATAAAGTCTAGAGTAGACTTCATATACAAGTGTTGTATATGGACCCTCGGGGATCCACCTACATGGGTAAGACTCATTAAGGTGTAAATGGATCTTCAAGAGAAAGGGAACCTGATGAGAAGGTAGAGACCTTCAAAGCTCGGTTCGTAGTCATAAGCTACACATCGGAAGAGAATACATTGCTTGCAATGAGACTTGCTCTTCAGTGGCCATGCTAAAAATCATTAGAATATTGCTAACCCTAGCTACACAACTTGACTGTTGCATCTTCAAGATGTAATTCAAGATTGCGTTCCTCTAAGAATACCTCTCTGAGGATATTCACATGAAGTAGCCCCAGGGCTTCATGATTGGGGAAAGTAAGGTGTGAAAGCTAAAGAACTCCATCTATGGACTCAAATTAGCTTCTTGTAGTTGGAACATAAGATTTCATGAAATTATAAATGTTATGATTTCAAATAGAACCTTGATGTACCATGTGAAGCTTAGTGGGAGTGCCATTGTGTTCATCGTGCTAAATGTAGATAATATCCTAATCATTTGGAATGATATATGGATGATAATAAGTGTTTTATAGTCTGGCTATTCCATACCTTGAGATATGATCTCAAGAATACCTCTTAGATCTTAGTTCTGAAGTTGTTCAGAAGCAAAGAAAAGAAGGTATTGGGACTGTCACATTTGTAGTACACCTTGGACATATTCCATTCTTGGAAATTCCAAGAAAGGCTTCCTTCCCTTGAGATTTGGTACTGACCTATCTAAAGGGATAGCACCTCAAAGAGTTGAGGAAGTGAATACTAGAACTGCTTGCACCTGTGCATCAGTTACGAGAAGCTAAGTGTATGCTAGATGTGTATAAAAGCCAGATATCTGCCATTCAGTGGGAGTAGCAAAGTGTTGCTAATCCTACTATTGAGAGAAAACACTTGATTGCAGTAATAACGATATCTTCAAAGATGACAAGGCTTTAGAGATGGTGATCTCTAAGTCTTATCTTCAAGAGCTTAAGACTTTATAGATAGAGATCTAAAAGATCTTAACTTTGGATACCTTCAGAGATAGTGATCTCCCGAAATAAGGGTATTCTAATAAGGATTATGGAAATACTGGTTATAATAGTTATTGAGAAATAGTGTTAAGGACACTATAACTGCTTTGACTAGATTGAGTATTGGTTGCATTAGATGCAACATTCGCATTGGATGCGAGCACTGTTACCTAGGGATATGCAAGTGTCGTAAAAGGACTTGGCATAGTCTTTTGGGAACAGAGTGACTGATCAGCTTACCTAGCTATTTTTATAAATAGCATATGATTGTCACATGAGTGTGGATTAAATGATTAGCCCGTTAATGGCTCTTTGGGCTAGTGGGAGATTGTTGGACATGTGAGCCCACGGCGAGCCATTATGCAATAAATGTTATTGCGAATATCATTCCCTGATCTGAAATGAAGAATAAATAATTTGCATAATAAGTCCCTCTGTACAATCAGGGTTATGTACCATGGCTGTCTTAATGATCATACCGCTGTTGATTCAATGATTGAATCATAAAGGCTGGTGCTTGGATGAATATCTAAAGAGTTAGATTGAGGACTCATCAAGCACCGTCAAATAATTGTTAAGATGTGATCTCCAGCCTGAGTAGGAGATGGCAATCCTTTCTCACATAGGCTGATATCTGACCGACCTCTTGATGCAGGTCCTCTGCATAGGAATAGAGATTCGGAGGTGTCAGATTAGTTAAGTCAAAGAGTTGACTTAACGAGATCGAGATAACCTAAGTCCTATGTTGAATGCTGTCACAGCATAGGCACGCATCCTCTGACCGGAGACAGATGTATTGCTATATGTTGAGTATGCACACTTGACAGACCAATAGGTTGATGACCTAACCAAGGTCTATACACCGGCGCGTTGGTGTGCATATAAGGGCATATGAGTAATACGATCTCTCAAAGGGATCATACAGGTTCACTACTGAACCGGAAGACATGAGCTCACTCATGAGATATTGGGAAGAATCAAATTCCGTGCACGGTCGTCTTGCTTTGGAAGCTTGACTGAATTTGTAGGTTTGATATATACTTTTGGAAAGTATATGATCAAGACCTAGGTATGATATATGCTTTTGGAAAGTATATGATCGATACCAAGTCCCAATGATCAAATGAGAAACTTAGTGATCAAACCATGAAGAAGACAGTATAAAATTGATCTTGATCTTCGGGTTGACCATGGGTCTTCCAGTATGCAAGATGTACAGGTATTGGGAATACCTGAAGGGTGATGTGATCATAAACGATTGTATATCCATGACGCTTCCATTCCGAGGGAGTGATGAAACAGGTCTGGATTTTAGTGACTCCTTCCAGTAGAGAAGCAATCTGATCTTAGTCCAAGTGTTGGACATTGGTCTGAATGAGATTCAGATTCAATGAGAAAATTGGATTTGCGGTCTTGATTTAATCAAGCATCTTTGGGAGGTTCGTACGATCTGGATTTGAGACGAGATCTCAACATCCAAGTCACTATATGTGGAAAAATACAATCGCCCTGTCCTTATCTCCAAGTATCCGCGGAGAAAGCACATTATTCTTGAAGGGATTCTAGAATAATTCATTTGATGAAATATCCAAGCAAGGACTTGTTGATTAAATGAGATTTAATTATCAAGCTTAAATATGAATATGATTCATATTGTGAAAATGATTATCTAAGATAATTAAATGGGATTTAATTATCAAGGATTAAGAGAATGTGGATAACACTATCCATGATATATGTGTGTTATAAATATGATTTATAATATACATATATAAGAGAGAGAATTTATGTAAATAGCATTTGTTAATTAATAATGTGGATTGGATTCACATTTATTAATTAATTGGAAATGCAATTTACTAATTAGTTTGGGTTGTGAATATGATTCACATAATGATCAATGACATGATTGAAATATTCACAAATTAATTTGGAATTAATTTGGTGGATATTATTGCAATAATAGTTATTGCAATTTATTAAGAAATAATAAGATAAAATAAAAGGAGACAAAATAACCCCATTTTTAGGGAGGTTGGTTGACTCCATTTTTATTTATCACATTATCTCTTAATTAGTTAAAGTTAAATTAAATTATGTTGATAATGTTGCAACATTTTTTAATTTAAATTAATGTTGTTGGTTTTAACCAACAACAATCATAGCCATTGATTTAGCATGGACCAAGCATAGCCTTTGGATCCATGTGTCCCATGGATTGAGATCCATTGGATCCTAAACTAATATAAATAGAGGGCTAGGGTAGCCTTCCATGGTACATCATTAAGAGTTGTGCAAAGTTACAACTCTCTCTCTCTCTCTCTCTCTCTTTCTCATTCTCGCCCTCTCTCTTTCTCTTCTTCATCAAGTGGACGTCCACTTTGTGTTGAGAAAGGAGAGACTCTCGGCTTCTTCTTCGACGCTTGGATCTTCATCGAGGATTGCGGGAAGGAACATGACTCATCATCACGCCCGCAAGTGCGTTCTTCGTGGATCGGACTTAAGATAGGAGGATCTCTACTTTGGGATCTCGCGATCACAACCACGCTTCAAGAGATATTCCTTATACTTTGTGGTTTGATGAAACGATCCGAGAAGTGTTCTTGTGATCACGTGGTTTCATCTTTAAAGTTAAAAATTTTAATTTCCGCTGCATCTAGCATCTAGTACGACTAGTTGCTCCGATTGCATACGATGCGATCGACACGCTTCCGTGATGCCATTAAGGATTCTCAATATCCTTCAGGGAGATTATCTTGTAGTACCGCATTGGTCGAATTGACAACAAATAAAAATGTATCATGCTTTAAATATGGCTTCAGCAACTGTCCATCGACTACAAACAGTTGTGTGTTAGATGAAAACTTAGATATCAGAACATTACCATTGTCAAACACGGGTTTCACTACAAATGACTCAATCCATTTACTTTTTAATTTTTCCCGACAATATCTTCAACTTTGCATCAAATAACCACACTTTCTAACTAGGATCAAAAATCTTTCATTTGATGTGCTTGTTGTACCATCCTTTGAATTTCTCCTTGTACATCGAGCTATTGTCATAGGTATAGTCTCTGAATTCTAGGAGTCTATTCAGATCGATCTTCTGATTCGGACCACTTTCTTGTGAGTCCATATATTTACTACCCAAATTTGTCTTTTACTTTCGTCCAATCTTGTGAAACTTTCGGAGAAGCGAGGTAGTACACAATATCAACATACTAAGAGAGAGATGCAACACTGAGAATAGATTCATCTAGAAAGGTTTCTTTAATTGGTATATGGATCTGCGGAGTCTCTATACATTCAATTATTGATAGATAATCTACTATCACATTCTTGACTCCAGGTTTATCTCTTATTTTCAAATCAAATTTCTGGAGAAGAAGAATCCAATGGAGTAAACATGACTTGGCATCCTTCTTTTGTTGTAGGTACCTGATAGTAGAATGATTAGTATAAACAATTTCTTTAGAATCGAGAAGATGTTAACAAAACTTCTCGAGTGCAAAAACTACTGCCAACAACTCTTTCTTTGTTACTATATAATTCTTTTAGTCCTCATCTCATGTTCTACTGGAATAATAAATAGCATAGGGTAATACATCCCTTCACTGCCCTAACAAAACCTTAATAGTAATGGAATACATTTGGACAAGGTATAGATGAGAACGAGAACAAAATTCATGCAGCTTGCACATATTATGCACATTGCTTGTGGTTATGGCCACTCGATAAAAAATGGAAAGCGATTCCGAGAAGTTCCTGGGATGACACTTGGACACTTCTAATGGTAATATTTACATGCAATAATTGATGCAGCATGTTGTATTCAATCCACAGGTTTTTTTTGAAAAGTTTTCATGAATGTGTATTCTTATGGGTAGTATTTGTTTGTAAAATTTTGTGAAAACAATGTGCCTATTTTTTCAAGAGGGAGTGGAAACACTAGAAATGGTGTAGGTGGAAACGGTGAAAGTGGTGAATTAGGTATGATAGCGGTGCTAGTATTCAAAGTGGTGGATTTAAGTGCACTAATCTCTTAATGCTTATGGTTATCTCCCATTCATGGGTAGAAATTCTTTTCCCAATCATTGTGTATTTCACAAACATATCCATCTTATCCCATTCCTTTCAACCACAGTAAATGTTCGCATTTTATCCTTCTTTTCAACCACAAAAATACAATTTCGACTTGTACACTTATTTTATACTCATTATGATTGTATTCTTAGAATTTGTATTTTGTTGCATATATTTCAATCATTATTATTCTGTTATTGTGATTATATAAAACATTACATGATATTTTGATATATAATGTTTCTATAGATATTTTTTCAAGATTACGGTCCTACTGAGATACTTCAAAATCATGCCGAGATATGTAAGCATAACATTGCTATGTAGCTCAATATTTCTATGTCGTAATTTTGATTGAATGGTTAAAAATATTCTAATAGTTTCGCTTTCATATTTCTTATGTAGGGCAAGTAATTCATCAATGAATTCATTAGAAATTTGACACATGTCTACTTACTAACATTGCCACATTCATAGGTATGATAAATGGCGTCTTGATATAAAAATCCTCACTTAATATAAGTTTATAGATTCACATTTATTCTTTCAAATTCATCTTACGTTAGGGACCATGTTAAAGCTGATCGTGAACAAATAAAGAAAGGAAAAAGAGAATGTTTAAAGCATAGATGAAGATTATAGTCCACCTTTTGTTGAACTTCTATAAAGCTTTAGACACTATACTTCGATCATTTCAATGTTTTCATGTTTTTCTGTTATTGATTTTCATAGTTGTTATTGGTACAGAAAATTGTAATATACTCTATGAACCTTCTTATCAAGTTGGTACATTAATTGATCTATTGTTTCTGCTGTTGCAAAATTATATTGTTTTGCACTGTTTTTATCAATTTTTCTGCTCTGTAAGCTTTTAGTTGGATCATTTGATCAAAACTTGTAAGTAGTTGTAGCTGCGAAAGTTCAGTTACTAGAGATTTGTTTTTTCACTCAGTTTATAGTATGGTAATTGAACTATTCCAACTTTTATTTTGTTGCCATAGGTTATGACAACGATTTTTTAATTGCAATGAAAATATGGCTACCGAGCTCTTGGCAACGGACTATTGATGATGTTTTCACCGTCATAAGATCTGAATTTGTTTCCACAAGTCAAATTTATGTCACTAGCATTTGTTGCCACATAGTCCAACTCCAACTCCCTAATTTTAAGAAATGTTGTAATTGGAATTAGTAAACTATTAAATCATCAACGACAATATTCTTTTGCCAAAACTGTCATCATTCAAGATATGTAACCCCTTCATTAATCATAAATGATAAACAATCTATATTTGGAGCTAAGGCCTCAATGAGCCCTAATGCCCTCTGTCTACACAAACACAACTAAGTTTCTAAATTAAAATGATAAAATAACTTGTCAATTTTTGAACTATTTTATGCAAACTACATCTACATTAGTGCTTAAATCCCATATGCATTTTAACTATATACGAACACTTAGTTTGGTTTTTATTTCAAGATTTAAATCCCATATGCATTTTAACTATATACGAACACTTAGTTTGGTTTTTATTTCAAGATTTAAATCCTGGTAACAGCGGACCATCTCAAAAAAGGCCGCCCTTGGATTTTAATAATAAAAGAAGAAGAAGAAAATTGTTAAAGTAAATAGGGGATCTGACTTTAGCGATGAATGAGGCTGATTTCAACCCCAATATTATTTTCCTCCTCTAAAGCCAACGTCGCCCGTGAGGCCGTGACCCCTTAATCTCCACGGGAGCTGACCATGTAATGGCTTCCACTAAGGTGCGTTTGGTTGGCGGGTTAAGGCGGGTTAAACTGGTAGAGAGTAACCCATTTTTGGATTTTGGTGTTTGGATAGAGAGTTAAATTGGGGGTGGGTAAGAAGTGGGTTTGGGGTGATATGATTGTATTGAAGTTTGAAAAAGTAAGTAGTTATTGTGATGTGATTGTATTGAAGTTTGGAAAAGTAAGTAGAAGTGGAGTAGTTTATAATTTTTATATAATATGATGGTATAATATATTATTTTTTGATAGGACTGATGATATAAAATTAATTTATTTAATTTTTTAAAAAAGGAATAAAGTGGAGCCCACGGGGAGAGAGGGGGATGTGGGTTAAGGAGGGTAAACTCCGCCATGGGGAGGGTGACCCGGTAGCCAAACACTACATAAGGGTTTAAAAAACCGGACCGGACCGGCCGGTCGGACCGGTCAGATCGGAAACCGGCTCCGACCCGGTCGGTTCGGCCGGTTTTGTGTAATTAATTTCAAAAAAATAAAAAATAAAAAACCGGGTCAGACCGGATCGACCCGGATCGTCGGACCGGGTTGACCCAGATTGACCCAATTTCGATGGTTGGGTAAATTTTCAAAAAACAAAGGTTAAATAATGAAATAATGGGATTTTTATCACTTGTGCCCTTCTTAACTTCTACGATATAAGTTATGTCCCTCTCTTTTTCGGAATATACGTTCTGCCAATTTTTTTAGAGTAAGTTTCTAGAAGCAATCATAAATAAATGGCTACAATATTATATTCATATATAAATCTAGAAAAATGTGACTAACTTTTGTAGAGTTTTACTCGAAATAGACGATCATTTATTCTATTGAAAGATTGGATATTTTAAATGATTATTTCATTGATATATAAATACATACTTATATATGTATCCGGTTTTATCGTTTCAAAAAATCGGTTAGACCGGTCTGACCATTAAATTAAGCCAAATTCGATTTTTTCCGAGTCGATAGGAATGATGACGTCATGCTGACATCATCACCGGTCCGACCGGTTTGAACCGACGATCCGACCCCGTTGGACTAAACCGAAGACAAACCGGTTCAATGTCCGGTCCGATTTTTAAAACCTTGCTTCCACTCCTTCCCTATTATGGATGATTCCCTCCTCCTGTTTGGTTATCAGGGTGGGTGGGTGGGTAGGGATAACCACATGAAATAGTAGCTGTTTAGATGGTTACGAAGGTTGGAATAAGGAATGTGATGTGATATAACACTGATTTGTGATGAAATACCAATCCAGGAATGAAGTGGGGTAAATCGGGGTAACCCGGTAACCAAACGAACCGATACAATCGTTGTCGCATAACAAACATTTACCACTACCACTATTCCCATTGATGTGATACATGCTACTCTATCACTCGGAGCATTACTGACCTTTGCCGACTTCTTCTATCCTCTCTAATGGCGTTACTCCACAACTATAAGGACCTAGATCCCTCGTCGCAACTATATATCG
Organism: Ottelia alismoides; assembly: GCA_037367405.1. Taxonomy (NCBI): domain Eukaryota; kingdom Viridiplantae; phylum Streptophyta; class Magnoliopsida; order Alismatales; family Hydrocharitaceae; genus Ottelia; species Ottelia alismoides. The sequence goes on from JAZKJV010011424.1 coordinate 158,444, forward strand.
GATCTTGAAGCTCCTAATTAGTTTATGTTTGCTACTCCCTCATGGAAACTCTCTACCATGTTGCCACCGACCAACTGTGAGCCCTTGCATATCGAATGGCTGGTTACACGCAATAGTATCCCGACACCATGAGCTCTTTGTCGCAAGTGGTGTCACCACCAGTCACCACCCTTTGCCTCTAAGGTATGGGCCAATTTGCAACTTATTTTTGTTTTGTTTTTTTAAAACTTTATAATAAATTGTAATTTTTAAAAATTAAAGTTTATTATTTAGATTTTCCAAAAAAACATCTTGCAAAATCTATAATTTTATTTGATGATTTTGGTATTACATTTTAGTCCTCTAGTGACCATTTTGTAAATAAGATAATTTCTGATTTCTAAAATATATTCAAAGTAATAAATATTGGAAAAATTTTCTTCCACTATGGCTAGTTTTTGAAATTTAAAATTACATTTTGATCCTTCGAACTTATAAAATATCAAAGAAGAAAATAATTGTAAAATAGACTCTTAAAAACATGTAAAACAAAGTGGCATGTGTTTAACTACATTTTAAGGTTTTAAACAGCAAACAATAAGTATTTATTCAAATAATTAAGGTCAAATCCACACAAAAAAGTGATAAAAAATCAAGCAATAGCCTCGAGGGCCAATATTCAGTCCTCGAACTTGTCCTATATACGATAGACTCTTTATTGCCTAGCTTGTTGCGATCAATTACATAAAAATCTCCGACTTTCCTTTGTACACAAAAACAACTAAAATCGATTTTTCAATAAATCAAAAAACATAATTTCAGTAAGTAAAGGATCCAAGAATTTTAAGGATGGTGAATATTGAAGATTATATGCAGAATCATAGCATGAAATATTAACTACATAACACAGGAATGAACATATACGTTTTGAAGAAATTCTGAGCATCAATTCTAAAATAAGAACTTTCCGATGATGGTGAAACATACGGAACTAACTGTTGCATCATCAAATCACTCACGGAACCAACTATTGAATTGTTAAATTGACTACCAATTAGAAAATCTAAAATCGGTTCACCATACTATTAGATGACCTTCAAGAGAAAAAAAACGAAGTATAGAAACATGCATGAAGACTCATTGGACGCATGGCTGAAGGAGTTGGATTATTGTAAATCCCTTGAATGGAAATTGTTAGATGCTTTTGCTCATTTTTAAATATAATAAACATATCTATACTTTTATTTTCTTTGTATAATATTGTTTTTTGGATTTGATACATATTTTACTTTATAAATATATTCTTAATTTATTTCGAACGAATTTAGAGTTCTTTTGACAAAATTTACAAATTAAATTGCAAAACCATATTACTTGGGAATAAATTTAGGTTTTATATTTTATATTTTATTTTTATTCCTTTTCAATAATATATTGGAAGTTATTTTTATACCTGTTTGTGAAAACTTATTTATATAATATAGTTATAAATAAATATACATTATTTTGGAGTCGTATGATCGAGTTCGACTTTTTAATTTTTTTCCTTTTTTATCTTGATTAAATGTTTTTAGTTTATTTTTAGATGTTAACAAAGGATTTTATCTTTAAAATCATATTCTTATTCTTTGTTGAGTCATATGTGTATATATTTGTTTTCTTACAGCAGCCGCCGGTGATGGAAATAGAGTCGGAGATGCTGGACAAGTCCCGCTTCTTCTTCCTCGGCGCCGCTCTCTTCTCCGGCTTCTTGGCCGTGCTCTACCCAGCTGTCGTTCTCAAGACCCGTCTCCAGGTCTCCGACGCTCCCACAACCTCTTTACGCCACCGCCGTCGTGCTCCACCGCAAGGGGCTGCGCATGTTCTACCGGGGTCTCCCTATCGCAGGTACCATCCCTGCGAGGGCACTCTACATGGCCGCGCTCGAGATCACGAAGTCCGCCGCCTCCTCAGCCTCCCGATGCTTCAGCGTCGAGACCCGGCCGCCGCCGCGGTATCTAGCGCTGCCGCCGGCGTGAGCTCCCCTGCAGCAGTGTAGCTCATGTGGACCCCCTCGAGGTCGTCAGCCAGCGGCTAATGGTGTCAAAATACCTAAATGCACTCGACGCCGTCAGGATTCAGGAAGACCCTTTTTATCCGATGGGGTGAAAGGTCTTTACAGGGGTTCGGATTGTCCATCTTCACTTATGCACCATTAAACGTTCTATGGTGGGCCATGTATTCCATGGCGCGGATATGAGGGAGAGGATCGTTTGCATTAAGTGAAATACTGCAGACTATGTTGCAGCGGGTTTGATGCACGCCACGTGGATCGAACGGCTCTGAGCCCTCCTTCGCGCGCATCATCTTCCCTTCCCTGACTTCCCTCGACGCATCTGCCCCCGGAGCCCTCGCCTCCCTCCTGGCCGATGCCTCCACTCGGAGACGGCTCTCCGCCTCCCTCGTCTTCACCGTACTCGAGCTCCTCCCTCGTCTTCCTCCCGCGCCTCCTATCCGGTAGGACGACCTATAGGGGACCAAGCGTATGCCACTGTTTCCTCTCGCATCGGGACTACATGAGGAAGCAAGAGTTAGGGGCGAAGAGTGGAGGGCGACGCAGCGGGGGAGAAGGAGGCGGAGGAGGGAGGCCGAGGAGGAGCGGAGGAAGTGGAAGGGAGGATGGCATCTGCCTGAGAAGAGGTGGGGAGTGGAGGCATCGGAGAGGAGGGGGCGAGGGCTCCGAGGGCAGATGCGTCGAGGGAAGTCGGGGAAGGAAAGACGGTGCGCGCGGAGGACTCGGAGCCGTTCGATCCGTTCGATCCACATGGCTTGCATCAACCCGTTGCAGCAGAGTCGACTGTATTTCACTTACAGCGGACGATCCTCTCCCCGGATATGAATGATTGGTGATGCGGTGGGCCCCGTAGCCCTAGCTGATAAGGGTGCAAGTGCCCTATTGGCGGTGGGAGTTGCAACAATGGCGGTAATGCCGTTCCACGATATGAAGACACCGATTGTAATACTTACAAGTGGCAGGGATTACTACTAGACAATTTGAGCTTGCATTTTGGGTGGTTGACAACGGGTCTAATTGGACCCGAACTCAACAAGTTGTCAAGATCATTTTTCTTTGATGATGGATCAAAGACCTAAGTCTGGAACGTTACAAATGGTAACAGAGCCAATTTTCCTTTGATAGTGGAAAGAGCTACCCGAGAGGTGGAACCGCCTCTATAATAAGATGGGAGAAAATGACTGCCTGGAGCCTGCAGTCGCCACTGTCACTGGGAATAAGTGATGTGGCATGTCACAACGAGGACGTTGAAAAAATAAGTGGGGAGGTTGTAATAACCATACCCCCAAACGTAATCCCACATCTAAAACTCATAAAGTATGAGAGTAATTATAAGTGGTAAGGTTACTACTTAACAACTTGGGCTTAAATATTTTAGTTGATTGTCAACGAGTCTAATTGAGCCCGAACTCAAGAAGTTGTCAAAGGCTAGTTTTCCTTGATAACGGATCGTAAATCTAAGCTTGAGACGTTACAAATGTTATCAGAACCAATTCCCCTCTAATAGTGGAAAGAGCTACTGAGAGGTGGAGCCACGCCAACAAAGAAATAGGAGGAAATGGCTACCCGGAGCATGCAATCATCACTGTCACTGGGAATAAGTGATGTGTAATGTCGCAACGAAGATGTTGAGAATATAAGTGGAGGAGGTTGTAATACCCATACGTTCAAATGTAATCCCACATCTAAAATTCACAAAGTGTGAGAGTGGTTATAAGTGGTAGGGATTATGACTTCATAAATTAAGCTTGAGCATTTTGGGTGGTTGTCAACAGGTCTAATTGGTTCTGAACCCAACAAGTTGTTATTGCTAATTTTCTTCAATAAGGGCTCGGAGACCTAAGTTTGGGATGTTACAAATGTTACCAGAACATATTTCCCTCTGATAGTGGAAAGGACTATCCGAGAGGTGGAGCTACCCCTATAAAGAGATAAGAGGAAATTGCTACCTGGAGCATACAACTGCCACTTTCACTAATATGCCATGTCGCAACGTCCTCGTTGCGAATATAAGTGGGGAATGTTGTAACATCCATACTTCTAAAGATAGTCTCACATCTAAACCTCACAAAGTGTGGGAGTGAGTTATAGTGATGGGGACTACTACTTGACAAGTAGAGCTTAATCATTTTGGGTGTTTGTCAACAGATCCAATTGAGCTCGAACCCAACAAGTTGTCAGGACTAGTTTTCTCCGATAACAGAGACTTAAGCGTGGGACGTTACAAATGATAACAGAGCGGGTTCTCTCTAATAGTGAAAAATGAATACATGAGAGGTGGAGCCACCCCTATAAGAAGGTAGGAGGAAATGATTATTGGACATGCGAGCCCACGCCAAGCCGTTATGTAATAAATGTTATTGCACATATCATTCCATGATCTAAAATGAAGAATAATAAATTTACATAATAGGTCCCTCTATACAATTAGGGTTATGTACCATGGCAATCTTGAAGATCATATAGTTGTTGATTCAATAAATGAATCATAGAGGCTGATGTTTGGATGAATATCTAAAGAGTTAGATAGAGGACTCATCAAGCACTGTCAAATGATTATTAAGAGATGATCTCTAGCATGAGTAGGAGATGGCAATCCTTTCTTATATAGGCTGATATCTGACCGACCTCTTGATGCAGGTCCTCTGCATGGGAATAGTGATTCGGAGGTGTCAGATTAGTTAGATCAATGGGTTGATTTAACGAGATCGCGATATCCTAAGTCCTATGTTGAATGTTGTGACAGCATAGACACACATCCCCTGATGAGAGACAAATGTGTTACTATATGTCTGAGTGTGTACATTTGGCAGACCAATAGGTTGATGACCTAACCGAGGTCTATACACCGGCGCGTTGGTGTGCATATAAGGGCATATGAGTGATACCATCTCTCAAAGGGATCATACATGTTCACTTATGAATCGGAAGATATGAGCTCACTAATGAGGTATTGGGACCGATCAAATTCCATGCACGGTCGTCGTGCTTTGGAAGCATGCCAAGAATTTGAAGGTATGATATATGCTTTGGGAAAGCATATGATTGATACCGACTCCCAATGACCAAGATTGAGAAACTTGGTGATCAAACCCTGAAGAATACCGTGTAAAATTGATCTTGATCTTCAGGTTGATCATAGGTCTTCCAGTATGCAGGATGTGCAGGTATTGGGAATACTTGAGGGTGATGTGATCATAAATGATTATACAACCATGACGCTTCCATTCCGAGGGAGTGATGAAACATGTCTGGATTTTAGTGACTCCTCTCAGTACAGAAGCAATCTGATATTGGTCCAAGTGTTGGACATTAGTCTGAATGAGATTCAGATTCAATGAAAAGATTAGATTTGAGGTCCTGATTTAATCAAGCATCTGTGGGAGGTACGTAAGATCTGGATTTGAGATGATATCTCAACATCCAAGTCACTATACGTGGAACAATACAATCGTCATGTCTTTATCTCTAAGTATGTACGGAGAAAGCACATTATTCTTGAAGGGATTCAAGAATAATTCATTTGATGAATTATATATCCAAACAACATGATGTTGATAATTAAATGAGATTTAATTATCAAGAATAACATGAATGGGATTCATATTATGAGAATGATTATCCGAGATAATTAAATGGGATTTAATTATCAAGGAAATGCAGATTGTGGATAGTGCTATCCATATATCTGTGTATGTATTATAAATGTGATTTATAATATATTAGAGAGAGAGAGAGAGCACCTTTCTAAACAGCATTTGTTAATTGTTAATGTGAATTGGATTCACATTAAGCAATTAATTGGAAATGTAATTTACAATTTAGTTTGGGTTATGAATATGACTCACATATTTCAATGACATGATTGAACTATTCACTAATTAATTGGGAATTAATTTACTGGATAGTTTTGCAATAGATATACACTAATTAATTTGAAATTAATTTAGTGGATAATGTTGCAAGATAAATAAGAGATGATGATATGAATTAAAAGGAGGAGATAATCCACCAATCATGATTTTGGAGGATTATTATCCTATTTTAATTAATATCTCATTATCTTGTGTTTATTGATTTATTTATTGAATTAGATTATGTTGATGATAATGCAACATATATTTAATTTAAAATAAATTAATATGTTGTTTTTTTAACAACAAAGATCATGGCCATTGATTTAATATACATATCAATCTAATCATTTATTTTGTATGTGCCATGGATTGTGATCCATAGACTTCCAAACTAGTATATAAAGAGGGCAACCCTAGCCTCTTCAAATAGCAATATATCAGGAGTAGTACACGCATACTCCTCTCTATCTCATTCTCGTCCTCGCTCTCTCTCTCTAAGGAGGCCGTCCACCATGTGTTTTGAGAGAACTTGCAATCGTCTTCACGTCATTGTGCAGTCGTTTCGATTGCTCGTGGATCTCCACCGACGGATTTTGTTGGACGAAATCAGGAGATTCAAGGTTTGGATCTTCATCGAGGATTGTGGGAGGAACGCATCTCATCATCACGCCCGCAAGTGCCATCTTCGTGGATCAGACTTGAGTCAGGAGGATCTCTTGCTTTAGAGATCTCGTGATCGCAACCACGCTTTAAGAGGTATTTCTAATACTTTGTGGTTTGATAAAACGATCCAAGAAATATTCTTGTGATCATGTGATTTCATCACTTGATTAAAAAATTTCAATTTCCGCTGCATCTAGCAACTAGTGCGACTAATCGCCCCGATCGCATGAGATGCGATCAACACGCTTTCGTGATGCGCTTGAGGATTCCTCGTATCCTTCAATGGCTACTGAGAGAGTGAAACTGCCACTGTCACTGGGAATAAGTGATGGGTTATGTCTCATGAGGACGTTGCGAACATCAGCGGAGGAATTTGTAACACCTATAAGTGGTGGGGATTACTACTTGACAACTTGGGCTTAAGCCTTTTGGCTGGTTGTCAACGAGTATAATTGAGACCGAACCCAACAAGTTGTCAAGGTTAGTTTTCCTCGATAAAGGACCGGAGTCCTAAGCCTGGGACGTTACAAATGGTATTAAAGCCAATTTCGCTTTGATAGTGGAAAGGGCTACCCGAGAGGTGGAGCTGCCCCTATAAAAAAGATAAGAGGAAACGACTACCCGGAGCGTGCAGCTGCCACTGAGAATAAGTGTTGTATCATGTCGCAACGATGATGTTGAGAATATAAGTGGGGAAGGTTGTAATACCCATGCTCCCAAACGTGATCCCACATCTAATACTCACAAAGTGTGAGAGTGGTTATAAGTGGTAGGGATTACTACTTGACAACTTGAACTTAAGCACTTTGAGTGGTTATTAAATGATCCATTTGGATCGGAATCCAACAAGCTATCAGAATCAATTTTCCTCGATAATGGATCGGGAGCTAAGCTCGGGACGTTATAAATGGTACTAGAGCAAGTTCCCTCTGATAGTAGAAAAGAGCTAACCAAGATGTGGAACCATCCCTGCAAAAAGGTAGCAGGAAATGACTACCCAGAGCGTGCAACCACCACTGTCATTGGGAATAAATGATGGATAATGTCACAATGAGGACGTTGGGGATATAAGTGGAGGATGTTGTAACACATATAAGTGATGGGGACTGCTACTTGATAACTTGAGATTAAGCATTTTGGGTGGTTGTCAACGGGTCTAATTGGGCTCAAACCCAACAAGTTGTTAAAGTCAGTTTTTCACGATAACGGACTGTAAACTTAAGTAGGAAACATTACAAATGGTATCATATCCAATTTCTTTCTAATAGTGGAAAGGACTACCCAAGAGGTGGAGCCGTCCCTATAAAGAGATATGAAGAAATAGTTACCTGGAGTGTGCAACTGCCACGTTCACTGAGAATAAATGATGTGTCATATCGTGATGAAGATGTTGAGAATATAAGTGAGGGAGGTTGTAATACCCACGCCCACAAACGTAATCCTATCTAAAACTTACAAAGTGTGAGATTGGTTATAAGTGGTATGAATTACTACTTGACAATTTGGGCTTAAACATTTTGGATGGTTGTCAATGGATCTAATTGGGCACGAACCCAACAAGTTGTCAAGACCAATTTTCCTTGATAACGGACTAAAAACCTAAATCCAGGATGTTACAGATGGTATCAGAGGCAATTTCCCTCTGATAGGGTAAAGGACTATCCGAGAGGTGGAGCCACCCCTACAAAGAGATATAAAGAAATAACTACCCGGAACGTACAACTGCCACTGTCACTGAGAATAAGTATCACCATTTACACCATGCTCATAAGGCATTACAATGGTAGGAGCAAGAAAGAAAGTATCAACTAGCGATTGGTGGTAATTTAGGACAATGTGTAGAGGCAAGAGAAGAAAGTATGGATACCCGTGTGGGTTTGCTCGTAAAGTTTTCCTAGGTAACAGAGGTGTTTTGTGTGAGCAACTGGAAAACTAATCAACTTTCATATCAAATCATTGTAAAGGAATCTCTCTAAGTTGTTATCTTGTAAAATATTTTGGATTTGCCAATGAAAGTCACGTAGGTTTGTTTAACGGTAATCTTGTACTCTTTTTTAATAATAACTAAGGCCGTAATAGAGTAGTTGGGATCATGTTGTTTAGTTACACATATGGATAAGTACTATAATTTTTTATAGTAAGATATTTTCTACGATGGTATTGAATAAGATATGCAGGATACCATGACACACGATTGATGCTGTTGCAGTCTAACGTTGACAACAACAGCTGAAAGAAAGACAAGGGAACGTATATTGGTGGAGAAAACAGATCCAGGGAAGAACGTATAATAAAACTGCAAGTCACATTTGTTGAGTATTCTCGATTCCATAATCATCAACATGGAACGTTTGTTGGATTCCCAAAATTTGGATTTCACATCCAAACAGATGAAATCTGAAGCATCTCAAATTATCTTTTTCCTTTACCGTGTATAGATTCCAAAGTAAAATTCAGAGAGGCAAATTTCTAATTCACGCATGTCGGTAGATTTATGAGATGATT